>JARVGV010056157.1:0-12469 GCA_031762435.1 Hypsolebias longignatus | reverse complement strand
TTTAGTACTTGAGACCAGTGTTGGTATTGCGACCGGTCTCAAGACCACTTTTTGATGGTCTTGGTCTTGTCTCGGATTTGACAGCATTTGGTCTCGGTCTTGTCTCGGACATTGAGGACTTGGGTTTTTATTTCAAGCCCAGTTAGGACCACAACAGTTGAAATATCACTAAGTTACCAGAATATTGTCCAGTTTATTTGTTAACCTCCTTGCTTTTATTGGATGTAAAATGTACTGATTCAAATCAGAGCGATAACATGACTCATTTCTAAATACATGTTTTTCTTACCGCTGTCACGCTCACTCCCTTTCACTCGTATACAATACACACAACAGAACGTAATGTCGCAACCAGGAGTGAATGTAAGCTGATATGGATAATCTTTGAAAAGATTGAGCTCCAAGATTTGAGGTTTTGATCTTGACTTGGTCTCGGACCCCAAAAGTCTTGGTCTTGTTTCAGTACACTCTGGTCTTGGCTTGGGTTAAGCGGTCTTGACTAGAACACACTCAACGTAAACAAAGTACACATAATCCATTCACATGATGGACTTACACTAGGCTGTAGTCTGTACTTCGTTATTTAACTGTCAACATTGGTGTACCACAAGGCTGTCTTAGGACCCAGTCTCTTTACAATCTACATAAGTAATGTAGGCCAGTTCCTCTGAAGAATCCTTATATTTCTATGCTGACGACACAGTTGTTTATTGTTGAGCTCGAACAGTTGCTAAGGTTTTCCAGCTTCTACAGTCTGCATTTTACATCTTCCAGTCAGATTGGTTTAGTCTCAAACTAGTGCTAAATGCTGATAAAACCAAAGAGATGATGTTTTCAAACAGAAAGTCTGGACCAGCAGTCCTTCCTTCTATCTTATCTGCAAATTATGTTCCGATTGAGTTTATCGATTCTTATAAATACTTGGGAATTTTGGCCAATTCCCATCTCTCTTTTAAGCCACTTGTCAAAACTTGTTAAAGAAACTAAAATTAAAACTGTGTTTCTTTTTCAGAAATAGATCCTGTCTAACTCTGAACATTAGGAAATGTCTTGTAACTGCTACTTTACTCCCCTTCATTGACTATGGTGGCATCATTTACATGAATGCTCCTGCAAGCACCCTTACAGTGCGCTAAGATTACTGGTTGTAACTAACGTACTCACCACTGCGTTATCTTCACGTAGACTCTCTCACTGGTACATTTTCATCTTTAAATCACTTGTTGGTCTGCTGCCTTCATATGTCTCCTCCTACATGTCACATCCTTAGTGCAGCTACAGAGTGTGCTCCCAAGACATCATTATTTGCAACGGCCCCTCAATACGGCCTGAATTCAGCAAAAAGGTCTTCTCTTACGCTGCTCCTGTTTCCTGGAACACCTTGCAAAAAGAACTGAAGCTGTCCAAATTGACCTCTCTAAGGGATTTTAAACAATTGTTAGGTTCAATGTAAAAATCAATGCAAACCTGTTCCTGTTTTTAGTATTTTATCTCATTTCATATTGTAGTTTATTTTTATTTTGTTAAATACATTTCATTTTATATACATTTTATGGTTGTTTATTTTTGTGTACATTATCTGTGGCTTTGTTTAAAACAGGTCTCTTGTGAATGAGTCCTTGTGAATCAACAAGACTAACCTGTATAAATAAAGGTTGCATGAAAAAAAGTAAACAAATATGGCTAGAAAGAACAAACGTAGCATCTTGTATTCTACTGCTAAATGCAAAATAACAGAAAAAAGAAAGAGTAAGATAACGGTCTGGTAGAAATATCAGGAGTCAAGCAAGACGGTGGAGCGCCATAAAGACAGAGCTCTGGTTTCGAACATACGGGTTTGCTAAATTTCTGCTGGACTGCTGAGTTTATGTTTTCAATGCCATTGCAGACCAGTTTTCAGTCACTTCGATACTTTCCGTAGGTAAACAAATGCACATGGTAAGTGGCAGCTGCTAGCAAGCTGTTTGCAGTATTTATTATTTTTTTTAAATTTAAGGGTATATTAACACTATTGATTTTCAAACAGAAAGTCTGGACCAGCAGTCCTTCCTTCTATCTTATCTGCAAATGATGTTCCGATTGAGTTTATTGATTCTTACAAATACTTGGGAACTAGTGCAGATTTTGTTTCTAACTCAATATATTTTCCACAAACTTTTAAGGACGTTACAATAAGTACCTTGAAGTACCAATAAAAAGCAAAAGAGGAAGACAAGACAGCATTCACAAAGTGGAACCAGTGAACTGATTTAATTACAAAGAGGAAGCCTCAGTGACGAAACAAGAACAGCTACACACAGGAGGTAACTCTGACAGACTGTAATCATGATAACTGCAAGATGTCAACCAGACCTAGAGATGAACAGAGGTGGCAGCGCAAATATCCATTTTTTATGTCTTTTCCCCTTTCTCTTGTGAACGTTGTAGCAACTGAGCAGGGACAGCACGTACTGTATATTCAAACTGATTCACCCTGCATTGACAAGGATGAGACTTTTTTTTTTTTTTACAGTTAGAATGTGTTTATGACCAACAGCGCATGCAAAGGTGGCAAAATACAAACACAAACAAACCTTACACAATTATATAAAAATATGCCATATATCAACAATAGAGGACTGTGGGTGCACTATGTACAGAAGAAGCAGTATGTACCAACAGTATTTACAACAATAAGGCTTCGTTCACATGCAGTTACAGTCACCTGGGGTGATGCTTCATTTTATTAACCCTATTGAACGTATAAGGAACTCCTTGTAGGGTTAGTTCAGTGTCATTTCAGAAGTGATGCTTCTGTGGGGAATGTACTTTTATGTGTGACTGACAGAAAAAATAAAAAGTAAACCCATCTAAAATTATTCACTCCAGCCACAACAAGTCAAGCAAATCAGCAGAAGAGGACAGCATACTATGAAAAATTAATCAAACATCCCCCCCCCCCCATAACATAACACATTTTATCTGTCCTGCTGCCCTTTTGCCCAAGCAGACTGTTAATAAACCCTATGATGGCCTACAGCGAGCAAAAATATAGCCTACAGCAAATTTGATGCGACTCGACTCAGAGAACACCAAATTATGAGTCAGTAAAACAAACAATGACAACACATTTTGCTCTACTTTAGTATTACAGGACCGAAAATGGAAACAAAAATATGTTCAGGGGTGTAAATTTAGACAGTTTTCTGCTAGAAGTGAGAAACACTTTTATATCACCTAGCTTTCTATTACTAGTTAATTTGGAGGACTAGCTAGCTTACTGTGGTTGGCTTAGCTTAGCATTGGCTAGCTAGCACATTAGACTAGCTAGATGTTTTTTAAAGTTTGAAGTGAACAAAGCTTCTGACATAATTTTTATATTCCATAAGAGGGGTACACTGTTGGGGGTGCTCCATGAGTATGGGATTGAGGACCTGTTGTTATGGGCTGTTCAGTCAAGTGGTGCAAGAGTTTGGTTCACATTGCCGGTAGTAAGTCGGACCCATTCAGTCTGGGAGTTGGACTCCACCTGGGCTGCCCGTTGTCACCGATTCTGTTTATAACTTTTATGGACAGAATTTCTCGGTTCAACCAGGGGGCAGAGGGTTTTTGGTTTGTGGCCTCAGGATTCCATCTCTTTGCAGATGATGTGGTCCTGTTGGCGTCATTGTGCCGTGAGCTTCAGCTCTCACTGGAGCAGTTCGCAGCTGAGTGTGAAGCGAATGGGATGAGAATCATCACCTCCAAATCTGAGGCCATGGTCCTCAACCAGAAATGGGTAATTTATCTCTTCAGGTCAAGGGTGAGGTTCTGCCTCATGTGGAGGAGTTCAAGTATCTCAGGTTTTTGTTCACAAGTGAGGGAAGAATGGAGAGAGATTGACAGACTGGTCAGTTTAGCATCTGCAGTATTGTGGACTCTGTGCTGGTCTGTTGTGTTGAAGAAGGAGCTGAGCTGTAAGACAAAGCTTTCTGTTTACAGGTCAGTCTACGTTCCTACCCTCACCTATGGTCATTAACTCTGGGTAGTGACCAAAAGAATGAGAATGTGGACACAGGCGGTTGAAATAAGTTTCCTCTGCAGGGTAGCTGGACTCTCCCTTACAGACAGGGTGAGAAGTTCTGTTATCAGGAGAGACTCAAGAGTAGAACTGCTGCTCCTCCACATCGAGAGGAGCCAGTTGAGGTGGTTTGTGCATCTGGAAAGGATGCTCCCTGGGTGCCTCCCTAGGGTGGTGCTTCGGGCATGTCCGACTGGGAGGAGACCCCAGGGAAGACCCAGGACATGCTGGTGAGCTCAGTCGGCCTGGAAACGTCTTGGGGTTCTCCCAGAAGAGTTGGAAGAGGTGACTGTGGACAGAGATGTCTGGGCCTCCCTGCTCAACCTGCTGTGTCCGAGTACAGTCTTCAGAACAAGCAGAAGTTGATGGATGGATGGTATGGATATATAACGGATATAAAATTTGTATGAATATATTCTGACTACATCAAAAAGTTTTTTTAACCTCCTAGGACCTGGCATCTACATATGCAAGAGATCAGGTCTATAAACATATTCCTATT
The DNA here is from genome assembly GCA_031762435.1 of Hypsolebias longignatus. Taxonomy (NCBI): domain Eukaryota; kingdom Metazoa; phylum Chordata; class Actinopteri; order Cyprinodontiformes; family Rivulidae; genus Hypsolebias; species Hypsolebias longignatus. The sequence continues at coordinate 7,928 of JARVGV010056157.1, read as the reverse complement.
GGAAATGTTGAGTCTTCCCTCTGCTCTACATGCTAGCTACAACTTTGCTATTTGTGTGGGCAGGGATTTTTTTTTTTCTTCTTCTATTTTTAATGACAAAACACTTAAAGTAGAGACAGACATTTCTATGTGTGGGAATGACTTTTTTATTTTTAATTTTTAATAACAAAACACTTAAAGACCTAGACCAAAGTTCATGCTCAGTGAAGAGACTGAGACATTTCCACTTATATAGTCACAGATGTTAGCTTGCTAGCTAGCAGCTAACATGGCAGACAGCTGAGCGTCTTATCTTGTTTCAGAGGGAGAAGGAGCTTTGTGTTAATGCTTGTGGAAGAGGGAAAGCTGAGGTGAAGAGCCCAGATGGTTGATAAAGTGCAATGAAGTTTTCTAGGCTTCGGAGGATCAAAGACAATCACTGCTTAACCCTCAAAGCAAAGGCTAACACGTGTGTGTGTGTTTGTGTGTGCTAGGACAGGACAGCCATCTTTCACCTTCACAGACATCTGTTGTGGAATCAGGGACAGCTGAGCTTTTATTCTAAGTGTGCGTGTGTTTTCATGCAATGGCTTAACTGTTAGCATTCTGAAGGCACGTGCAGTTCCTACTCATTGTCCATCTGACAAACTCCATCTTTTGTGTTTCTCAAACAAACAAAAGCATTTTGTTCTTCAGCAACCACTTAATGTGTTGAAATAGCATGGTTTGTGCATTACGGTTATGACTTCTGTAGCATAAAATGACACATATGAAACAAATCTGAACAGTTTGGCACCATGACAGGCAACAGAGCGGCTTGTGTTCAGTGCTGGTCCAAAAGTTTTTAGGTGAGGCAAAACGGTGGCGCCGATATAACATCTTGCAGTCTCAAAATCCCTTCTGATCTTGTCTATTAACATTTAAGGACTTACAGATCTCCAAAACAAGGACCCTGTACAGAGAAGTGTACCAAACACAAGGTTACTGCATGTGTACCCACCCCGCCCCCTCCAATGTACGTTTGTGTCCACCTGAGCTAAACTATGGCCTTTTATCTACTCTAATTATCAAGCCAGGGCCTCGTTTCCATAAAACAAAGTGGGAAAAAAAAGCTACATCTTCTATAAATTAAGTGCTATAAAAAAAAGAAGGCGCTAAAATCCAAAGTATAAATACTGTACATTATCTTTAACTGCGATCACAGCCTGGCGTCATCTTTAAAGAGCCTCATTCTTAAGAGAGAGAACCCTCAACAAACTGAATTTCTATGGCAGTGAGAGAGATCTTTAACTCGCATGAAGCTTTGGCATGGTCACTTTAAGGAGGAATGTCTCCAATGCACTTGTTTTTGTCCAACCAGTGGTTTGACACAGATGCACCTGTCTGTCATTTGAAACTGGTGGCAAAACTGAACAAAATTAAGAAAATATAATGTTACCTGCACAAAACATACATCCTTTGACTTGGTGAGTAAGGCCATGCATTATAGTCATAGTGTCGTCACATATTGCACTAAAATTTTGCTCTTTCTTGCACTCCCTCTACTGGAAACATGGCAGACGTACATATACAATAAGCATCAGAAGGATGGATATTATTACAATCTTAATGAAGTTATAAACATCTGGTTGTTCAAACCGGACTAATTAATTAGGTTTAAGACACTAAACATTTATCTGTTTACACCAATAAAAACTTACAGACCATCCCAAAGACTAATGAGTTTCAGATGAAGATAAAAAATACATATTTAGGTGTTTTAAACTCTTATTTATGCTGGAATGGTTCATTTACTTTACATGTTTACTTCATCCGGAGGATTTTCGAGACAACTGAAGTCTTTTAGCTTTTTGTCATTGCATTGGTACCTAAGTGTTGTTTTTCATCCTCTTGTGCGACAACACTTTGAAGAAGTCCTTCTCTGTATGTTCCTTACATGTCCAGACACTTGCGATTGTAAAAGTTTAGGTTATTCCTTCGGTCTTCTTCTGTTTTTCAATCAGAACTTGAGCTTAAAGACACATAGTTACAAAAAACAAACAAAAATACATCAACTCACAAATAAAATGGTTCTTGCGTGTTCATATTCAGTTTCAAGTTCAGAAGGGAGTGCTGTGCACACAGAGACCAGTGGACTGAGCAGAAGGTGAGGATCAGTTAAGATGTGCTAGAGGGATGGGCTGTTTGATCGTCTCAAACCCTCCAAAGCAAAAGGTGGTTGGTACTGTCGTCCCGCCCAACCGTTTCGCTGCTGTTGGTCAGTCTGAAGTCCTCATAGCCGTCACCGCCGGAAATAACCAGATGGTTAGTTTTGACAGGGATGTGTGCCGAGGCTCTGCGGTGTGTGGAGCCCCGTCGCTGCAGACTGCCTTCAACCGTGCTGCTGCTCTGAGACTGATTACCTGCAGGTCGGAAAGATGGGGGATAAAAGTCAAGCAACAGAACTGAAGGGAAAAACGTGTCGGTTATAGTTCGTACCCGTACAAACGGTTCTAACTCGGGAAAAAAAAATCAAGTAAAGCAGGAAAACCTGTGGAGTCTGTCATTGTTGGAGGAATGTTCATGTCAAAGCCTTCTGGTAGCTCAATCGACGTCAGGAACCGAACGTGACCCGTATGACCATGAGCTGATCCCATCGGCATCAGGGGAGATTTGAATGCCTCAGCACCAGTTCCTGACCTCACCACTGGGATCGCCAGAGTAAGGACCACCCCTGTAAATGACCAACAGCGTAATGTTAGCTTTCTGTTTTAATCCAGGGTATAAGGGTGTGTATATACAAAGTAGATGATATATACAGTAGTCCCTCACTTATAGTGTGTGTTGAGTTCCAGACACCCCCGTGATAGGTGATCTGCAAAGTAGGGGTGTTATATTTATTTTAGTATTTATATTAGGGATGCACAATATTATCGGCATGGTGTCGGTATTGGCTGATATTAGCATTAAAGTTCAATATTGGACATCGGCCATTTCATTAAAATAACTCGCTGACACAAAAAGTGGGTTTTGCCTGCAGCGGCAACACAACGTGATGACGTCACGTGCACCTACCCGATCGCAAGGCGGAGAGGAAATTTCAAAATGTCAGCGGTGTGGAAGCTTTATTTTTCGTTGGTGAGGATGTTGGATTCTGAAGATTTATGGACTACGTTGAGCCTCTACATCGTCTCCAGTCTGAGAAATTTTTCCAACGTAACATTACAAGCTGCCATTTCCAACGTCATTGAGAAGCTAATAGCTGATAGCACTTGGGTGAGTTTTACCACAGACATTTGGACGTCGTGTTAGCCACGTTTGTATGATTAGTCTTACGGCACAATGGACATACTAAAACTTTGAACTTAAAAAGTCTGTCCTTCATGCACAGGAGTGCAGAGGATCCCACACTGCAGCTAGGAACCTGGAACAAGCCTCCACAAGTGAGACAGCACCACAGGTGACTAATGCTAATAAATAACATTTAATCCTTTTCATTTAATATAAGTTAAAGTGCTATGCATGTCATATGGCTGTTACTGAATACAATATATGTCAACAGGTCTTACTGCTGTTACACAGTTTTTATAGCAAATAAGCCTAAATAAGACGAATATGTTCTGACAAAGGGAAGTCTATTTAAAATATTGGTATCGGTTGTTGACCAAATACATTATAATATCGGCATATCAGATATCAGCCAAAAATCTAATATCGTACATCCCTAATTTTAACCGCAGTTTTAACCACATTACTGTATATTTGCATGGTAATTCCTGTGTTGATATATTAATTTTACATGACATGTGTTACGTTGTAGAGAAAATGTTTTTTTTTTTTATCTGAACTAATATGGACTTTTTTGTCTTATTTGATTAGCTTTTATGGTTTTACCACTTTTAAAGCGCTAAAACCAAAACGTTGCTTCCTACCATATAATTGACAAAAGCCTGAACCACTTTCAGAATCACTTCAGAATCACTTTCGTTTGGGGTTTCAGAGTAGCAACAAAGTTTAAACTGGGCTCCGGTGAATCAGACGGCTTTTCAGCAGCGCATCCTGAGTGCAGCAGGGTGTTTTACTGCCAGGTGACGAGAATAAAATTTGATCTTGCATTTAATGGAGACTGATGGCGAGAGCGTTCCACTTGATGGTAAGTGCAGCTATGTTTAGCGTTTAAACAAGTGTTTGAATGACTCGACAAGACGATGGCGCTGAATAATGTTGCGGTGAGCAAATCTTAAAAGTTACAGTATGATCTCCTCTTTTTCTCTCTTCTGTGCACATGTTCACCAAACACAACACATGTCTCCTCTTACAACACCTTCACTCAGCACATGTGATAGTTTGAGTCAAAATATTATCATTTTAAAGCTTATCTGGCAACCCTGACTATAAACAGCCTAAGGTACCGTGATAAAGGTTTGGACAAATGATGCATTTGACTCTTTCTGTTGCCATACAGGAAGAAATACACACAAACACACACACACTAGATAAAAACGACCCTGAGCCAAATTTAACTTAACTTAATTCCCGACTGCAGCTCTGCAGCGTTTTGGCTTTCTACGGCAGGAGCCAAATTCTTGTGAAAAGCAGAGCGCAGCCCCTTCTTCAGACCCTCGCAGTCTCAACACAACCCCTCAGATGCTGAACTAATCCCCACCTCTTCCTCTAGTCTCTTTAATCCTCCAATGATTAGCACAATCATGGATTCATGGGACCACGAGACCAGTATTCCTGCTGCATCTTCTCTGTCCATCGTCGTCTCGTCTGGTCCCTCGTTTGGCCCCAGGGCGGCAGCGCGTGGAGTCAAAGATAAGACAACTGTAGCTGAGCCCAGTCAATCGACAGGTGAACCGGCAGAGCATCTCACAGCAAGACGTCAGCTGTCTGTTTCTGTGTTGGTGCACCTCACTATCAGCCAGTTTGTGGGATTTCCTGCTGGATGTTCTGTCTGCAAAACTAAAAATCAATACGGACAGAGCAGATGGGTTTGTATTGTGCAGCTTTCAACAATCCAACTCCAACAATATTACCAGTTATGTCTGAGGAAATAATATTGTGAGAATAAGTTTGGCGATTATATCAAAAGAGAGTTCTTTGGAAGAATGCATATCGCTCACCGCTTTTCATGCAAGAGTCATGGATCATCTTACGTTCAAATGTGACAGGGTTGCAGTGGTTTGGGTGAAACTGTGAAAACAGATGTGTGCGATCTTGGGGTTTGTGTCATAATTAACTCTCAGCTACTACCACACTCGATTTTAACTCAATATCTATCATATTGTCTGAGTTACAGCCATTGTTGTGCTGGCTAATTTCGATTAACTGTGGCAGCCACCTTGTTCTGAATTGACTCCAGCTGTTAAACAGTTGTTGATGTACATCCATTGGTCACATTCTGAATACTTCATTTAACCTCACCCAGTGGTTCATTTGTTATTTTGCTAACAGACAAAGAGTTGACTTCAAATAGTTGTTGATATACTTTGTAATTTCAAATAAAAATATTTTAAAACTAGTAGCACTGAAAATATATATTGAGGATTAGGCTCAGCTACTAACACACTCAAATCTAAGTTAATAGCTGTAAAACTGCCTTAGCTAAAGAGGTTTGTTGTGTTTTTTAAGTTCAGTTGGCTGCGGCAGCCATCTTGAATCAAGTTGACTCCAAAAGTTAACTGTTTGTAGACGTACATCCATTGGTTTCAGCTAGTTTCAATAAAATCAGGTGGTTCATGAGATATGTTGCTAACAGACACAAATACAAACAGACACAGGCAAAAAGTGAACCCCTTTCGGCTGCAAATGATAATAATTCTGCTTCAAAGTAAAAAAAAAAAAAATAAAATAATCCTCCTAGACTTCCTTGCTGAACACTTCTTCAACCCACAATTTTTTTTTTTTTTATAAATAAAAAAGCGTAAACTGCAGGAACACATCCAGCTTTGCAAAACCAGGCTGAGAGGTGTTGCCATGGCAACGTGGGCGTGAACCAGTCTCAAGGGAGAAGCTTATTGGAGCAAAGGGTTAAATCTGGTGGCTGCAGATAGGTGACGTGCTGAACGAGGCGGCGCGTGTTAGACGTCGGCACCGACAGATGGGAGCAAATTGGAGAATTTAGCTGATTTGGGGTCATCAAAGCACAGGAGCATCTGATCACAGCAGGAAAATTAATTTCACCCTTTTCCTGGGAGCACTGCATTACATTAAAATACATACAGATGAAGCGAGACAACTAGCAGAAAGGAGGCCGTTGTTCTGGAAGGGATGCTTATCGCCTGTTCCTTTGCATGCAAAAATTTTAAGGACTAATCGTGATCGCTTGGTGCTCACAGTTTGTTTTGCTGAGGATATTTAACAAATAACATGAAGTTTTAGCTCAATATCAGTCAAATCAATGGCGTTACAGCCATTTTTGTTTAACACTGGTCAACTGTGGTGGCCATGCTGAATCAGATTGACGCCATTCATTAAACAGTTGTCATTTAATAATAACTTTCTGAGAGTTTCATTAAAATCTTTCCAGTAGTTTGTGAGACACTTTGTTAACAGACGATCACGGTTAACCTAAATTGTTAACGCCAAAGTTAAAAAAAAAAAAAAAAAAAAAAAACACCCTGCACAAGCTGCAGTGCTCAGAGTGTGTGATGGCCATGGGTCTCAGCTACTACCACACAAACAACTAGCTCAATATCAGTAAAACTGACTGAGTTTGAACAATTTGGAGGTTTTCTCATTTTGATTAGTGGTGACAGCCATCTTAAATCAGGTTAACGCCAAAGATTAATCAGTTGTAGATGTAGATCTAGTGTTGACATTGTGAATGTTTCATTGAAATCTGTCCAATAGTTATTGAGCTATTTTGCCAACAGACCCCCATCCACCATCAATTACATGATCACCTGCCTCCTGTGGGAGCAGGTGATTTTTAGCTTCACAATCATTACAGGAGTTAAAGCCCGACCCTAACTACATCTTTAACCATGAACTAGAAGGAGGCCACTGTTTCAACAGCTGGGTCTGTGCCACTTATTGTTCTATTTCTACAAGACAAGAGGGATTTTTGAGCTGCAAATAGGTGGCCTGTTTAATTATCTAAAGTTTTCTGTGGGATGTGTGCTTCACTGATAAAGTTAATCTAGCAGCTCACGAGCTGACATTTGCAGCATTTAACTCATTACTGCATCAGATCTTTTCAAATATGTTTTTTTCTCATAAATCATTTTTCTTCAGTTGCCAGGGTAACCGTATCTTTGTGTTTTCCTGGATTTTTCTCAGAGTTTGAAGAAACCTACCACGTTACAAGGGAATTAAAATGAAGAATTTAAAACCATTATCACCTTACTCTGAACGAATATTAATGTACAGTATTTACAGTATATTTGATCAGCTGAAGCTTTTTGTCCTAAATATTTCATTCATTCAACCTTTATTTATACAGGTTAGTCTAACTGAGTCACAAAGACTCATTTTCAAGAGAGACCTGTTTTAAACAAAAACTACAGAAGAGGTACACACTACAATAAAACAATCACATAAAAGCATATAAATTTAAATTAAATAAAGGAAGTGATATAAAACTAAATAAAAACATGCTACATTATCAAGATGGAGTAAATTTTAAAAAACAGGAAGATGTCTATGTTGCTACATAAATACACTACATAAATAAAGGCCCAAGTGTTCATCAGACTTTGAGCATGCATTTGAAAGAAGTATGCTGTGTGTACTATTTGTTAATTTTTTATTATTAAGTCCTGAAAAATAAAAATAAAAATAAAAAATAATAAATAAATAAAAAATCAGATCAGGTTTCAAATTCTCAAATAAATAAATAAAATTAAATAAAGTAAAATAAAAAATTAAATTAAATTAAAATATATACAGTACAGGTCAACCCCGGTTTACGTTTGAGTTCCGTTCCTACGGGCTGAACGTAAACCGATTTGAACGTAAGCCGGGAA
>JARVGV010056103.1:0-12504 GCA_031762435.1 Hypsolebias longignatus | reverse complement strand
TAAATATGAACTTTTTGCATTTGGAACAAACATTACAGTTTAAATTATGATCAACTGTTCCCCTGTAATTCAGAAAACCAGAAGAAGCTGGTAAAGCGAATGGATGGAGATTGTCTACAGTATATTCATGATTAATTTGAATGAGTTGTATACTGTATATATGTTTGTTATGGACTGCATTTATTTAAACTGAATGCAATGAATGTGGCTTAAAATGAGCTTTACTTGGGTTTAACTGAACTTAGTGGATCTGAAATAAACTGGACAAAATATGAATTTAATTGGATTTTAATTGGACTTACTTGAGCTTTATTTAAATTAACTGAACTGAAGTTTAACTGGTCTGTAATTAATTAGACTGACCTGAAATAAACAGTATGAATGGAGCTTAATAGTGTCCAATTAAATGAATTGGCGTCTAAACTGAACTGAATGGATCTTGAATGATTTTGACTAAATTTCAATATAAATGGATTAAATTAAATTTGACTTCTCTGTAAATGTTCAAGATGAGCTTTAATGTGAATTTCTGTTACAAAACTAAACAAAGTTTAATAGATTTGAACTTAACCAAGTCTTCCTATTGATTTAAATTGTGTTTTGTGTTTAGGTCTCCTTCCCCCAGTCTGTCGCCGGTGAGGAAGAAGAAGAAGAAGAAGAAGAAGAAGAAGAGCTCAAAGAAAAGCAAGCGGCACAGGTAGTTCCCCCTCCATTACCACCATGATGAAAACATATCTTTAAATTAAGGTAATATAAATCTTTTTTTTTTCTACATTTCAGGTACACCTTCAAGAAATCCAAACACAGGTACATCGAGGAATTCAGTTTTCTCATTTCTACGTGCGTCGTCGCAGTTTAAACATCATTTTGTTCTGTTGCACCCCTGCAGCTCCGCAAGTTTAAAACGTAAAAGGAAAGATGAACGTAAGCACAAGAAAAGGTCAGTCTGTGGTTCCTCTGCAGCATTTACACCCCCTCCTCCCCCCATAACTTCCTTTTCCTGTTGTCAGCCCAGCCTCTTTTTAGTAATCCCTCGACACGCAGGAAGAAAAAGCAGATTGTCAAATGAGACTTTACAAAAACGCCATGGAATTTAGGGAAAAAACAGAAACTCTGAAACAAAATCGTCAAGAAAACTAGGACAAACTAATTTAATGCCATAAAATTGCAAATTTGAAATTTGATTTTGGATTGTGGTGTTGTCGCACAGGAGTCAAATTCATGAACAGAAATAAATGGTTTTCAAGTTCAAGTTTATTGTCATTTGCATCACGTGTGGTACATGAGGTGGAATGAAGTTGTGTACTCATGATCCCAGATAAACCCAAAAATATTGTTCTTCCTGCACCAGCTCTCCAGATGTTCCACCTCCTGCCTGTAGCAGGACTCATCATTCTTTGTGGTCCATCCACTTAACGTGCAATGAGCAACTTTAAGCTCATTGCAACTTTTTTGTTTTTTATGGTCAGCGCACGTCTTTTTAGCTTTACCATTTTTAATATTACATTTTTTTATGCTCTACCTTTGTCTTTTTGGCACCAAATTAAAACTTTAAGAACAAAGATGTGTACGTTCTTTTTGACAGCTGTTTGTGTTAAATTGTTAAATTAGTTGAAGCAATTTCCAAAACACACCAGAGCATAATTTAGGTTTTTTTTTTCAATGAATGTTCATTCATTCAACCTTTATTTAGGCAGGTTAATCTCATTGAGCCTCGAGGACTCATTTATGTGGTGGTTGTTGGTGGCTGAGGACCCAAGACTGCAGGCAACAGGTATAAAAGACAAAGAGATTTCATAGAATTGATATCAGAAGTTCAGGAGGAGTCAAAAACCAGAACTGAAGGCTTACAGAGGAGGTTCTGGCCGAGCTTGGGTAAAAATAAATAATGCGATTTTATTTGCTGGGAGGGTTTATTGGTGAGTCAGAACAGTTGAGAGGATTACTAATGATTGACAGGTGTGCAACCAAAAAATCAGGAGAGCAGAGGAGAACTATGTTCATGAAATATAAATCCTAAATCTTCCAGGCTGAACAGGTAACAGAAGAAAACAATGGAAAAAAAAAAAAAAAACTGGTAGAAATTAATCATAAATACAAATAAATAAATGGAAAGCACAAGAAACCAGTTTAACATATGGAAACAAATTACACACAAAAAAAGAAATAAAACTCAAGCGTGACGGTTTAGTCTCTTGTTCAATATGAAGCACGGTGTCGGAGGTGTTATGATATGGGGTTTCTAGGTTTGCAGGCTCAGTTTATCTCCATTTTATTGAAGTTTGCTTGGAGGAAGAGCTTCTCTTCACAATAAAACTGGAAATTGTTTTTCCAAATGATCATGATTCTCTATACTGAAGGAAATCAATCAAAAGATTGAAACAAACTTAAAACATCTGTCTGTCAGATGTTTTAGGATATCTCAAACTGACATCCAGTAACACGTACAGTAAATCCTCAAAAGTTTTGTACATTTGGGAAAATAACTGAAAACATCCACTTTTCAAATAATTTTATCAAAATAAATCTGTTCCGTCCTAATTTGCAGGATTTTATGGTTTTTATAACAAATAGTTGGATAAAATCGTATTTCATTTGACAAATCAACACTTTTTTTTCCCTTCAGACCTGACACGATGTGCTTTTTCAGTCTTTTATTGACTAAACTATTGACCTGCATGTGTGACTCTTCACTGCTTCTGCTCAAAAATGTTGCAACGGTAACAAACGTGAGTGAGAGGGAGTGTTCAAAATGAAGGTTACAAACATTATCCTACAGCTTTTTTTATTTATTATTTATTTATTTTGCTTTGTTAAATGCAAACAAATAAAACAAATTGTGGGGAACCATAAGAAAGTTAAGACTGAATCTTCTTGGATGAAACTTTTCATCTTTCATCCGAAAGACAAAAAGCTAGTTCCTCCTGGAAGTCCCCATCCGTCTGGTTTGATCCACTTTCTGTTGGATGAAAGACGAAACGTTTCAACTTAGAAGAATCTGTCCAGGTGACCTGACTTAACTTTCGAGAGATTTATTTACCTGGATGATTGAGCATGCGTCAGAACAAATCGCGGAGACATTTTGATTGCACACCGAGCTTCTTCTCAGCTCTTGTTGTTCTTTCCATCCTCCAGCTCACGGACTCGCTCTCATCGAAGACGGCGCTATAGGAGGTCAGAGTCGCACTGCTCCTCCTGCCGATCCTTCACGGAGGACAGGTAGGGGCCCTCCTCCATCCGCCACCTGCACCCCCTCACCTTATCTTATCAGCACGAGGTGTCTGCCGAGTTCTTGGTCTCACTGCAGCAATAACTGATAAGGCAGAGGTGACTTCAACCTCCGGCCGAACCAACTCTTATCACAGCCTCACAGGAAAATGGCCACAAACTCCCCCCACTGATCAATGCACTCGGGCGTTATGACATGAAGCAACATATTGAGTCTGTGATGATATGAGAGAAATTTGGACACTTTGTTTTGGGTTAGCCTTGGGTGATTGATGGGAGCAGAACTGGATAATGATTAAATGTCTGTGATCACAGCTGATTGAGGATTATTGCACTGTAGAGTCAGGAAGGACTCGCAAGGACGACCCCAGTGAATCGACCTCACGTCTTCTGAGGTGGACGGTTGGACAAAGCAGAGGCACGAAATCAATGCAGAAGTAAATTAATTAATAAAAGCAAAAGCTGCTGCCAACATCCAAAAACATTAATCGTCAACTGTATAGACGGGCGAACAAAACCCATCAAGAAGACCACGAGAAAAATAAAAATGAGGATCCTCATGCCTCAGGGCTGTTTTTGTGCTGGTTAAAGTAGCAGGCATCTTGATCAGAAGACGTCCATCCAGTGGCTACATTATAAACGTTTCATTAAAATTGTCCGGTGGTTCGTGGATGTTCTTTCTAACAAGCAGAGTTAAATCCAACTGTTTAGGTTAAAGTTTTCAGTAAAAACCTTGGGCAGCGAGTGCCCTTCAAGTATGTGTTCTGAACGACTCTCAGCTACAACCACACACACCAAAGTTCAGTTCAATATCTGTAAAACTGGTCGAGCTGCAGCCACTTCCGTGTTTTCACACAGCTGGCTGAGACGACCATCTTGAAATGTTGAACCGGTACATTCAGTGATTCATTTCTGTGAGAGTCACTAAAATTTGTTCGGTGGTTCATGAGATATTTTTTGTTAAAAGACAAACACACACTCGCAACGACAATGTCGCCTGCCTCTTGCCTGATGATGGCAGTAATGAAGTGCATTTCCTGCAAAAATGCAGTGTGAATGCTTATCGCTGAAGAACTTGCTGAAAAACAGCTGAAGTTTGTTGAGATGTAGCTGAAATAGAAGAACAAGCCCAAGTTAGCAGAAGAAAGCAGATTAAAAACATACTTCCTGAATTAGGTTTAAATAAGCAGAAATTAGCACAAAATTAAGGAAAATAGCTATAAAAAAAATGAAATTAGCAGAAAAAAATAGCTGAAAAGAGAAAGAAGCTTAAACAACCAGAAGAAAGTGGAAGGAGCTGAAATGAGTTTTAAAAAATGTGAAATTAGCTGAAAAGACTAATATTAGCTTAAAACAGCTAAATAAATGCTGAAATAGCAGAAAAGTTGAAATTAGCAGAATTAACTTGAATACTGAAAGCATAAAAAGCTGAAGTTAGCTAAATAAGTTTTACAATATTAGGATAAAAGTAGCAGAAATTACCACAAAAAAACTTGAGTTTATCTTAAAACAGCTAAAGCTTAGCTAAGAAACATGCGGCAATGTGGTTGAAATGATAGAACAAGCTTAAATTAGCAGAAGAAAGCAGCAGAAAGCAGAAGTAACACGTTTGCCCATTTAGACTGAAAAAAGCAGAAGTGAGCACAAAAAGTGGAAATTATATTAAAAAGGCTGATATTAGCAACAAAAACAGCTGAAAAGTAGCTAAAAACCAGACATAAAACATAAGGAAGTGGAGAAAACACATTTTTGCTGAATTAGGTTGGCAAATGAGCGCAAAATTATGTGGAATTAGGAAAAGCTAAAAACATTCATAAAAAGCATAGCTGAAATAACAGAAATAGCTGAAATTTGCAGAAATAAGCTGAAAGGAGTAAGGTGAAACTGGCAGAAAGAAGAAGGACAAAAATGTTGTCGTTAGCAGAAAGAATGTGAAAGGAGCACAAAACTGCTGGAAAAACAGCTAAAATTAGCTGAAAGTAGCTAAAAGAAGTTTAAATTTGCACAAGGAAGCTGAAAGAAGCTGAAGCAGAACAAAATGTTAAAGATCTAAAGATATGAAGGATGTAAAATGAGCTCAATTCATTTTCTATGAGGGGGAAAAAATGGCAGAAAAGGCTAAATATTTCAAAAAGCTAAAGTTGCACCAATACCAAAAGTCATAGCAGGATTGTCCTGAATGAGCTGAATGATTTGATTTACCATTTGTTGAAATAGCACAAAAATTGTGGAATGAGAGTTTCACACATTCATAAATGAACTGTAACACAAGTTAACTCAGGAAGCACAAACTTTTTAAATGTTTTTGGTCACAGCTGAAAAAAGAAGTCAGAAAATTATCACATACTGAAAACTAAGCTGGATTTGACAGCATCGTTTACTCTGAACCTTTCAACAAACATTTCTTAAACTATTTATTTAGATGAAACACAAGTCATCAGGAAATAAACTTCACAGGCAGTTTAACAGACAAAGCATTATTTTTACATTTATGTTTTAATGCACATAAATTACATTTTGGTTTAGAAAAAAAAAAACTATAAAGCAAGTTTGGATACTTCAGCAACATTACTGAGCCGAAGCTGTGATGAAACAGCAGATCAGCTGATTCTGTTCAGTGGACTAAATGTTGCATTTCCCTGCAGACACCACCTGCAAAAGACTGTGGTTCATCATTTAAGAGACCTGGGAGAAACCAGAGCCGAGTTCAGCCACACGGACGCAAAGTGGACGCGCACAACCAAATCTGTGTGTAAACCGGCTGCAAAATATCGCTCCATCCTCTTAGCCGGCACCGTAAGTACTCTTTGAGTTTCACATCGCTGCCAGAGGCCCGGTTTTATTCTCTCGGTCAGTTTGTTCAGTTTTTCATCGTAAAAACACGTTTACCGTGATTCGTGCAGCTGTATAGTTCAGATGTTCTTCACGAAATTAAACTTTTTAACCTTAAACGCCACAAATGATAAGAATGTGAGGTTTTTTTCTTCTTCTCCACCTTAATTCAAGTGTGTTTCTCAACATAAATTCACAGCTTCAGTCAGATAACTCAAACTTTAATCAACTCGTTCACAATAACTCTCAACATCTCCTTTGTACCACGTAAAATTGTTTTGAGGTCAGTAAGCACAACCAGAGTTAATACATAAGGCTCACTGTCAGTTTTTGAGAAAATTAAAGGATTTTAAGTGCGACTTAAAGTCCAAAAAATACAGTATATACAGTATACTGTATTTATGGTATAACTGCTGTATGTGCAGACATGAGAAACCTTGATTTCGCTCAGAGCTGGGTCCGCTGTAGAAGCTGTTTGCTTTTATATGAAACAGCTTTTCAACATTCACGTGGAACCGAATTGATAATAACGATCAGTTTTATGATGACTTGTTGTCTTTATTCATGCGTTGCCAGACGCGTTTAAAAGTGCAGCAGCTTGTCAACACATCGAGCTTCGACAGAGCTCCAAAATGCTGCGACTCAAGAAACGAGCCATGCTGCATAAAAAACACCAACACACACACCTAGAAACATTTATATCATCACATCTTGTTTTCTTTGTTTAAACTATCAACTTTCACATCACAGAAATAGCTGATTAAAACAGAAGATGCAGATTTATTTTATTATTCTGTTTTAAACCTTATCAGTTCTTTTTTTTTTAGACCCATTGTCTCCTGCTTGTTGGAGCATGAAGCAGAATAATTTATCTCCAGCAATCATGAAAATATGCTAATTGCAACGATGAATGACTTTAAATACTTAATAGCAGAATAGAAATGCATTTAAATAAATCATTGATTGAAACATGAAAGCACTCATTTATCAGAGGAACATCCCATACTGCGAGGTATACATTATTAGAATTATGTTGCTTTTATATTTCTTGATTTTGTTTTGTTTGCTGAAAAAAAAGACCAATTTAAATTGTAGTACGTGATGACGTGTTTCTTTACTTAACCCTCCTGCTGCCATCGGGTCATAAGTGACGAAGTCTCACTGTTAAACCTGAGACCATGTGGGTGACTTTGACTCACGGCAGCTGGAGGGTTAAACAGCTTTAAAACAAAACAGGTAGGTATGAGTACAAATGATGGGGAAGAAAACATATTAGTTGCATGGGTGCAGCCGATGACTAAATTAGGCTTTAATGTCTGTAAATATAAGATTTCTCTAATTTTAGAACAATCGTTATGTGACGCAGCAGCTTCAAAAGCTCCAGCCTCAAAGGATGAAATGTTTTCTTGAAGTCAACCTTGTGGAAACATCTCGCGATGACACGGAAGAATGTCTGCAGAGAATCTGTGAACCTTTCAGTCCTGAGTGTGAACCGATTGTGTGAAATGAGACTTTTAAAGAGGGTTGATGGAAGATTTGTTTTAAATGTCCCCGAGGGTTCCTCTGCTGTGTTGACTGAAGACCAAACCATGGGAAATCCTCTTGTAGTCAGGCTTCACTTAACTCTTCTTTTTTTTTAAGTCAGTATCTTCTTTTTGGCTCCAGGTCATTGAGTCTCTCTGCCAATTTGTCTCTCTGCAGCCGTATCCACACTCGTTTTGCGTACAAAACGAAGCCGTTTGCCACAGGAGTGCCGTACTTTTCGCTTATAAGTTGCACCTTTTTGCATAAATTAGCATGCCTGTGACATATATGATATTTATAACCCATCCTTTGGCTGAGATATGACTATTCCATTTATTCTGACATGGAAACTGTTGAACAACCATTTGCAGCCATTAGAGGTATCATCGAGCCTTATGGCAAGCCAAGTGTCTCATTAATAGGTCAAAGTGGCTATTAATGAGACACTTGGCTTGCCATACCAAGTCACCTTCGTCTCGCTCCATAACTCCTTGAGCAAACGTCACATCAGCTGCATTTTGCCGCGCCGCCCAGACAAAATGCAGCTGATTTGACGGTCAAAGTGCATTTATTAAGTAAAAGTTCAACTGAGTCACACCTTTACTATAATATCGAACAAACAAATAATTGTGTTTGTGTTAATCGTGTTAAGTTCTTGTTAAAGTCCTCCCCATGCATGCTCCCGCGGCCGTCATTTGGCAGCCAATTGATTTTTGACACACCAGCCCACATTTACAGGTTGTCAGTGGTGACACATAATAGAGGTGACATTTAAGATGAAGCCACGTATTTATGTTTTTTCCACTTTATTAGACATATTTGGACGGATGCGACTTATACGGTGGTGCAACATGTACGGCAGAAAGTACGGTAGTCATATCAACCTCAGCCACCTTTAAACACACTCTTTAGCAGCTTCCTACCCACCTTGACAGCAACCCCAACTTTGATTTCATCTACTGTAGTAAACTTTCATATGAAGATAAGCCAATGTTGACCTGTTTTATTTATTTCATTAGCATAATTAGGTCAGGATGTTCAAGGTGTTGCCCAGATGTTTCCTGAAAAGAGGACATTTTAAAATTAAGTTTTATTCCAATCATGCATTCAGCTCTTAAATAAAGACACTTCACGTTTGCCTAAAAACACAAGTCAGGCTTTCTCTGCATTTCATACAAGCAGCAAATGCTTCAAGACACAAGCTGTTAAAAGTCTGAGCCTGGCATGTGGCTTATTTATGCACAACCACTGAGCCACTCTATACACATGTTTGAAAATGTTTGACTTGTCCCTGTGTCATGGTCATAGGGTCAGTTTTGGAACGATATGCAGCTCCCACAAAGTGCATACAACAGGTTCTACAAAGTACTTTACAGTATTTCTCTTTTACACAAACACTCATCACATTGGTAACCATTTGGAATGGTGGGGAGGTTGTTGCCTTAGCCAACAACTCTTGAACACACTGGAGGCAGCATGACGACTCGATGGTTAGCATTATTTCCTCATAGCAAGCTGGTTCGATCCCCGGTTTGGACCTGGCGTATTTCTGTGTGGATGTTCTCTTTGTGTTTGATTTGGTTTTGTCTGGGTACTCCAGTTTCCTCCCTCAGTCCAAAAACATGCATGTTAGGTTGCCTTCAGACTCAGACCTCCCTTGCAAAAAGGTCTGTGAGCTCGGTGGGATTTGCCTGGTTTAATAAAGGTCAACCAATAAATAAGTAGGTTTTGGAGAGGTAACCACTGATACAGTTCAGTTTATTTCTATAACACCAAGTCACAACAGGAGTTGTGTCATGGCACTACAGAAACATTCACATACATAAAAAAAAACAATTAGTAAAAGTTATTTATCTAAGGAAGACAACAGTAGAGTGAGATAATGTGTGTCCTCCAGCAGTCTAAGCCTATAGCAGCATAACTAAGGGATAGCTCAGGAAACCCAAGCCAACCCTTACTATAGTATTTATCAAAAACAAAAGACTTGACTAATCTTAAAACTGGACAATGTGTCAGCCTCACGGACAGAAGAAGGAAGTTTGCTCCACAAGCGAGGAGCCTAAGAACTGAAAGATCTTCCTCCCATTCTACTTTTGGAAACTCTAGGAACCTCAAGTAAACCTGCAGTCTGCGAGCAAAGTGCTCTGTTACGAAAGTTTGGAACAATAAGATCTGTAATATAAGATGGATCTAGGTTGCTGAGAGCTTTGTAGGTTAGAAGTAGGATTTTGGATACGATTCTGGATTTGACAGGGAGCCAATGGAGAGAAGCTAAAACTGGAGAGACGTCTTCTACCAACTCTCATTTAAGCTCTGACGGCAGCATGACAGTGTGATAGATGAAGCTTGTATCCTTGGTTACGCATGACCCAGGAGAAATTTGATAGTCAGCCCATTTCCAAGGCTGGCGGGGAGTCAGGTTCAGATAAACTTGATTGTTGATTTCAGGCAGACAGATTTTTTCCTGCAGCCTTGAGTCCAGCTGGACGATCCACAATTCCAAAATGGCCTAATTGTGGGAATCCGTTCCACTGATCCATGTTATGAGTCTCCCTCAAAGTCGAACCCACCACGCTGACGAGTCCCAGAAGCCGCAGGCGACCTGCAATTCTCATAAATCGCCTCCACCTAACGGTTTAGCTCGTAAATCAGCTGATTTTGCGAGGTCACGGCACGGATCAATCCTTCACACTGACTCTGAAGCTTTGTCATGGCCGAAACTGCAGCCAAAGTCTTCTTCAATTTCCGACAGAGCAGAGCCCCGCGATGCCAAAAAGCAGAGTCCCTGCTATCATAAATCCAATTATGTAAACGTCTTCAACATCCTCCTGAGACAGGACTGAGAGACGCATCACCTGCCACTCTCCCCACGAGTCCATGACGTATCCCGCAGTGTGCGTCTGGGCCGCTTGTCGTTTTGTTGAAAAAAATCTTGTCAATAGAGATGATCATCCATGATACCAGATCCATCATCTTAATTTACGTTCGGGAGCATATACTAAATAACCACTGGGTATACAGCAGAGAGCAAACTGGCAGAGGTACAATTTGACCAGAACCCCATTTATTCTTTTATTTTTCACTTATGCATAGTTTCCATTTTAAAAAAAATAGCGTACACTTATTTATCTGGTATTTTCTCCCAAAAAACATTAAAATAATGCACCATTGGGGGGAAATAAAAGGAACGAACCTGTGTATGTCTGATTGGCTCAGGGTTTGAAGAGAGGGTTGTTGTCTTTTTTGTGCAATTTACGACTAATGATGCACTTATGTTGCCCGCTCTTCCCCTTTTTTTTTTACACCTTACCTACTTAAGGAGGAAATCTTGATTGGTAAGTTGCTGCTATCTGCAGATTAAGGGATTTGATCTTAGGTCGGTGCAGGCTAATTATTTATTCTCAGGAGAGAGCACAGACATCTGTCCTTTCTGAGGGTTATCTTAGTTAGACTCATGGGCTCTCTCTTTGTCTGCAATCCTTTTAATTTCTACATAAATCCCGTTGTTGTGATGTTTGTTCAATGTTCTTTAAATGAGGCTTTTTCAATGGGGGCTATTGTTTACTCTTTTTTCTCTTCAATCAAGTTAGAGCTGGTAGATCTTTTCCACACATAGATCTTTCTTCATCTCTGCTCTTTTGTTGTTCCTTTCCTGTAACTGTTTTAGATTAGAACCACAAATCTATATTTTTGTTGATTTCTTTGACTTTAGTAAAGTTCAGACTTCTTTTGAGGTTATTCGCATGCTTCTACAGATTTGCATGATGTCTTTCGAATCTTTATGTCCAGAAAAAAAAAAAAAAAAGAAAGAATCTCTTAACTGTGTTTTCATTGGGGTATGTGGCGTTGTACTAGAGTATTCACAGTGCATCAAAGCAGGTATGTTTGTATCAAAGCAGGCTTGGTTTAAAACTCAAGTCTCTTTGTCTGTTTGCAGATTTTACCATCAAAGCCTGGAAACAAGCTTTTAAATGGTGGTGGGGCTCAGGAACTAGCGTGCCTTGCTGAAGGTCCTCGTGATTACGACTCCGGAAATGACACATCTTCGCCTCCATCGAGTAAAACTGGTGTTTCACGGACAAGCGCCACTGAGAGCAAGAACAACCTGTGTCAGCATCTGGCCTCGCCTAACAAGAAGCAGACATGTTCTTACAAAGACAACGGCTCTGATTCAGGAAACTCTGCGACGAGCTACGATTCTTCCTGCAAACCGTACGAGGAGGACAGCTTGTCTGCGATCGTTTTCAGAAGAAACGGCAAGAGGTAAATGTGTCTGTGCCTCACAACAACACTCTGGTCTAATGATCAGTATATTCTATAGAATATAGAATATATAGTTGGTATTGTTATTCTATAGGATCCTATCCTATGGGAAAAATTTACTGATAAATGTGAGTGTTGACACTTCCAGCCTAATAATTGTAAATTACTGTAATTTAAAAAACAGAGTAAATTAAATTCCTTTCATTTAGTTTAAATAGCGCCAAATCATAACAGAAGTCGTCTCAGGGCACTGAACAGAAACATTCATATACGTATAAAGTCAATTAATAAAGTTATTCATCTGAGCAGCCTGCAGATTGCTTTGAGTCTTCACTTCATCGCAGTCTCCCATCCGAAGCAAGCGCAGAGGCAACAGTGGAAAGGAAAAACTCCCTCATGAGGAAGAAACCTCCAGCAGATCCAGGCTCAGGACAACTGGCCATCTGCTTTGACCGTCACAAACTACTCATTCCAATGTGTTTGAAACTGTTCATTTCATGAAAAGAAGTCAATTTGTTCTCCTACTGTTATTGGTCAGGAAACCACGCTGATTAACTATAGGATTTATAAAAAATAAAAATCTTAAGCCCAGTCTTTAAACTGGACAATGTGTCAGCCTCATGGACAGAAACTGGAAGTTGGTTCCACAAGAGAGGA
>JARVGV010056090.1:0-12512 GCA_031762435.1 Hypsolebias longignatus | reverse complement strand
TTAATTTTTTTTTTTTTTTTTTTTTTTTTTTTTTTTTTGTAAATCATGCCAGCAAGCTGAATATATTAAATATGATTATCTACATACACACACCAAAAAGAAAGAAAGAAATAAAAGTCAGATTAGTTCTGAGGACTGGACAATACTAGTGTTGTCAAACTTTGGTTGCTGGTGACGACTCATATTCATTTTCCATTGCTGAGCAAAGAGCGACTTAAGAAATAACATCTTAGGCTTCATACGCTCGAGATGTAAAAAGTCAGATGTGGTAACATTTTCACATCAACACTAAAATCCTAACCCTAAACAATTTATGCACATCCACATAATAAAATTTAAAAAGGGGGAGCAAGAGAAATAACAAGGATCCTGATATGGACGCTAACAATTTTTGGTAACAGTATACATTACCCCTACTATTACAATGCTAGTGCTAAGTCCAAAGTTAGAGTAGAAATTACACTTTGTCTTTCAGCAACATAATAAGCCTTGATTATTTAATCTCAGAAAATGTTGTGTTAGGGGAAAAAAAAAAAAAGCTTGTGACCTTAATCAAGCATGTACTTTGTAGTTCTGCAAGCCTAAATCAGCTGCCTATAATGCTGAATGGGATTGTGGTGTAAAATAAAAGCAGTGACAAAGTGCTAATGCTGAGCAGAATGCTTGTTTGTTTCAGCAAAAACAGCAGTTATTATGTGTGTTTTTAGAAACATTAAAATACCTACAGCAGCCTGAGCTTAAACAGGTCCCAGTAGACATGCAGTGATGAGGTACTGAAAACAGTTTCAAGAGTTACACTTTGAAAGTGTATGAACTCCCTTGTGTGCATCTATGACAGTCTTCATGAAGGTGGTGGTGAGTGGGAGTGTATTTTCAGTGAAAGTGATGTTCCCAGCCCAAGGGAGTATATTTGTTTAGCTTTAGTGCTGTCCTAGGACAAATAAACCCCCTGACTGTAGCAGTAATACATCAGTCCCTTGAGATACTACACCTCCAAACTTGATCCATAAACGGAGAGATGAAAAGATAGGGAAAAGAATGGATGAGAATGTGAAGGGAGTGCTTACTTATCTCAGAAGTGGAGGACTTTGTCAACTGTGACCAGTAGGTTTTCCTCATCCGTGTGTCCATTCTTCTGCCTAGGGACCTCCAGGAAAGTTTATTGGCTTAGATGAAGGTAGTGCAGACTTCCAGGTAAGGTATTGTTTGAATACCCTTCTATACCACTTTGAACATTATTTAACATTTTGTAACCTGAGTTTGTCTTTATTTTTCCATTAGTGTCCTCTCAACTGCCCAGCGGGACCTAAAGGCCCTCAAGGACTGCAGGGTGTTAAGGTGATGAGTGTGTCTGAATGTTTTTTCTATCCAAAGTCCATTATGTCACCATATTGACTAAATGTTTCTCTCTAGGGACACAAAGGACGTGCCGGTGTTCTTGGGGACCCCGGAAGCATAGGAAAACTGGTGAGCCGCACAGTGCACACATCCACTCACATACCGAAGCGTGTTTATGTTATACAGTGTTGCACACTCAGCCACCAGTGAGAACCAGAGGAGGCAAGGATTAGGTCTAATGAAGCCCCCGAAGGCACATGACTGCACTAATCTGACTGCGATTAGTCAGACTGGGCCCTGGCCGTGCAGTCTGCTTGCACCTAGGCAGATGAAAGACATGGTGAGGAGCCAGGTACATGAAGAAGAGGATGAGCGAGTCAGGGTTTGCGTGGCCCTCTCACCTTGCCAATTTAAGCAGAGCTAATGAGCACACTGTGAGCTCCAAGGGAGCAGCTAGCCGAGCCACAGGAGTTAGCCTCTGATCTTCCCCCACAATGAACCTTCTGGCAGTGCTTGGTGCAGAAAAAGCTCATTACACCCTGGAGCCACACTTCATAAGCATGACTATTTTTTTGTTTGTTTGTTTGTTTGTTTCTTCTTATTTTTTTAAGACAACTCGAAATCTCTTTTTTCCTTTGTAAAGACAGCCGTCAAGATCTTCTAACATCAGCTTGTGCCTAAACAAGAACTGTGATGTTCTATGTGAAACCATGCAATGTTTTCTGAATAGCATATCAATACAGAATGAAACACTGAAGTAGACTTTTATTTTTTAATGGCTGACAAGTAGAACAGCTTCATGACCCCAGTCTTCATTAAACACATAGGATGGACCAACAGTGGTTGGAATGTTCTGCCACATTGATAGATAATGATAGATAGTAAAGTATATAAACATTTTAGGATCTAATTTTATTTTGGTGTTAGGCGCAACGTGATTTAGTATAGGCTATAGATTAGAAGCACATCACTATTTTCAATGTTTTCACCCAATAAAGGAGAGACATGTTATAGTCTAAATCCATCTGTTCCTCTGTCTGTAAACTTTATTTTGTCAAGCTTTTAACTTCTGATCCTGTCAGGATAATTTAACAAAACTTTTTACACATATGCATCATCAATAGATGGAGCTTTCATTACCACTGCTTCAAGGTAAAGGTCACAAATCAAGGTCAAATGTTAAACAAGGTATTTGCTTGTCTTGGCTATTGCTATAGATTGCTGTATCAGTGGTCATATAATGTGCCACATGTTCTCTTGTTTGATTTGAGACCAGCTGTTACAAAGCCTTAATGTTTTGATGTATTTATTTTGCAATTGCTTTTTACTTAGAATTATTAGTTAGAAATATAACATAAATCATGCTTCCTCAACAACAACAGCTACCTAAACAAATTGTCAATCACCAGAGGGCCAAATACCCCATGCAAATCAGTTTAATTGTCAGTTTAACATAAAGGTTGACATCTGACAATTACATTGTACGTCTTCACTATTGAGACAAATTATTTTATTGCCTTTTTGTTCACTGCTTTGCTTCCATTTAAGTGTTTTCAAAATTATGAGGAATCCTACGTCATTAACCCAAAGACATATACATAAAACACTGAGTTCCATATGGTAACATATTTAAAAATGTGTTACCTATTTAATAAATCACATATGTTTTTGGCTTTGCAAGGAAATAAATAAAACACATTACAACACAACACACACAACATTACTACTTACTATGTTTACAGTAGAACATGGAGACAAATCTTAGTGTCAACAACAACAATCTATTTAGGATAGTGATATTAGTTATTGATCACTGCAGAAGGTGAACCGGGTATATTGTTTTGTCCTGTGTCTGTCTGGGTTTGTTCATTCATCATTGGCAAATTATCTCATAAACCACTTGATGTATTTTAATGAAATGCTCAAAAACATTAATTGAATGTACATGTACAACTAAATAACTTTTGTAGTCAACCCCCAATAAGACGCCTGCTACAGCTACGCCATCCAATCAAACACAAAATGACTCTAGCTCAGACAATTTTACTGTCTCTAAAGTGTGGCGTGGTAAAAGTTAGGAGTCAACCACTGTATATATTTTAACATATTTCAACATTAACTTTTTTTTTTTTTTTTTAAGGCAACTGAGAATCCCCAGGTTGGTTAAGTTGAAAAATACATTTTTATATATGTAATTTTTATTTAATTTTAAATTCCTGATTATGTCACTGCAATGGAGAAGACCTTGAACTGCATCTTAAAACTAGCAAGGAAATAATTAAATAGATAATAATAGGTGATAAGATGCATATGTTCCTTCCATCTTTCTATACGATTAAACTGATTTGGCATTCATAAAAGTTGACCTTGCTTGTCATTTAAAAAATGACAGGTTTAAACCGCTTACGGTGCATATTAATTATACAGTAGTTTTTGGCTTATAGATTGTTTTGGGGCAGTAGGGGAGTAACCAAAAGGAAACATATCAGAAATATGTTCATATCTCAACTTTAAAGTCTTGTTTTCATATGCTTTAATTACAGCTGAGAGAAGACTATTTTTGCACTAGTAAGTTTTTTAGCATTTGTGTTGGGGCTAAAATTCTGCCCTCTGTCTTATTTCCATCCAGACATTCTACTGGAATTATGTATTTGTTCTGTCAGATGTGTGTGTGTGTGTTCATAAGTCAAGCACATGTGTGGAATGTGGCATTCCATTCTCCATTAAAGTGTAAATTATTGAATAGTTAATCAGGGATGTATATCCATCATTTGAGAGCAGAAGCCCTGGATGAGTTGTGGACAACTGTCACTTGTACTTTAAGAACTAGTATAAGAATGTTAATAGCAATAACGATGACAAGTTCAAGCTTATCACTAGTACTACGTAACTTTCAGCATTTGTTAAAGTCTAGGGGGAAGTCAGAGTTAAATTTAGATCTGTACACAAATGCTTTCATTACATAGTATGTTCAAGTATATTGGCATAGAGCCACAGACAAGCCTAAACATTTTTTTTTTGGTAGTTCAAAGAAAAATCAGCTGCCAGAATAAACTGAATAGCAAATAGGCCATGTTGTTGTCAAATTCAGTTATATATTGTGTGTTCCCGCTGAACCTAGAAATCAGAGCAGAGAATACTGACTGGCCTTATCTGAACACAAATTCCAACATGCTGGAAACTACGAACATTTTTAACATTTTTTTTAAGTTATACTTTTGTAAAAAAAAAAAATAATAATAATAACAAAATAACACATTTAGCTTCTGAATTCTTCCCTAATCCAACCATGTTTTGTTTTCTATATGTTGTGTAACAACTGTGTTTTCATGCTGCTAGTTTAGTCATATCTGCATGGAGAAGTAGATAATGGTAAATGGTAAATTAACTTCAATTATATAGCGCCTTTCTATCTTATCAAGATACTCAAAGTGCTTTACACTACAATTTGTGCCCTTATTTACCAATTCATACAGCACTCTGCTAGATCTTTACAAATATTAGTCTGTGCTTTATCACACTCATACACCAATGGGACACACATCGGAGGCAATGAGGGGTTCAGTGTCTTGCACAGGGACACTTCAGTATGTGACTTCTGGTAGAATCAAACCCCCAACTCTCCCATTGGAGGACAACTCTTAACCACTCAGCCACAGCTGCCCATAGAGACTTTAAAAAGTTTAATTTCCATTTTCAACATTTAACAAGAGTACACCTTAAAGTCCATGTGTCTGAGTGAGGATATTGGTATCGGGCCATTAATTTTTGATTAGCTTTCTCCCACTGGCTAACAAGCTTCAGCAAGATTGCTATCAAGTATGACTTCACAAGTACACAGCACACAACCTTCAAAGGCCAATTAAACATCAAAAACAACCATCAGAACCTCTATTTTATTTTACCCTAAACATTTAAACAAAATTTACACATTCAAAAAAGTTGAACTTTCGACGTCTGAAAATAAAAGTTAAACTCGTGTTTTTTTATTTTTTTTATTTATTTTTTATTTATTTTTGTTTCTTTTATCAGGGATCTAAGGGAAACGTAGGCCTCTCCGGGGAACAAGGCATCCCAGGACCTCCGGTATGTTGTAAACAATGTGACATCCATGTCAATTAGGAAATATTATTTTTACGTTTTAAAATGAGTTTTGTGACCTGGTAATGTTCAAGCACAAGTATTTGACTTATGTTGTTTTACCTTTTCTTTTAGGGTCCAATTGGTCTTAGGGGATACCCAGGAATGATGGGTCCCAAAGGAGAAGCAGTGAGTGCCGCACATTTTTATTTTATTTACATGTAAACTTAATGCATTTGTGTAATTTAGTTTCAAGGCCATTATACTTCAGAGATGAACACAGACAAACCTGGCTTCTTCTATACAAACACCATCCATTACCAGCAACGGGGACACATGGAGATGATGCTAACACAAATCTCTCTCTTTCTCTAATGAGTTGGGGTTGTCTGGGTCCATAGTGCCTCCGTCTGTAGTTAATGATCCGCTGTAGCCATTCGTCTTAGTGTTAACATTAGCCGAGTTAGCCAAGTTAGCGCCCCGGCTTAGTGCCAAAACAAAAGTAGCTGGCTCTCGGTGCAGCACCCATTAGTGGAGTGAGTTAAGCACTAATTATCCTTTTATCACAATGAATAGACGGGCTTCTGAGACTTAGCTTTCTCACTGATATTAGGTGATTGATTGCAATTTGTTGTTCTCCGTCAGGGACCTGGTGGCTACAAAGGCATCAGCGGCCCTGTAGGAATTCCTGGACCTCCTGTAAGAACCCCACCCCCACACATTTAAATAAGTAAAACATTTTAAATTGTCTAAATTACTATTTATATTATTTTGTAGGGTGAAGAGGGACCTAAAGGACCACCTGGAGAGTCAGGAGAGATGGGCGATAAAGTAAGATACTTTTCCCATGTTTATTTTATTTTTTTGTCTGTTTGTATTTTGTTTGTTTTTATTCAGCATTTGAATAGGGACATCATTTTGATGTATGCTATACATTTACTGACGTAGATATAATTATTTCTTGCAGGGTGGCCGAGGCATTCAGGGTCCTCAAGGGGCTGTTGGAAAAAAGGGAGAAAATGTGAGTGAAAGCTCTTGGATTGTTTGTTGCCATGTGTTTGAAGACTGTGCCAACTGAAAAATGAAATCCACGGACACATCTGCCTGCCTTTTTCAGGGTCTGCCAGGTATTGATGGAAAAGATGGCACACCTGGAATACCTGGCATCAAAGTAAGCTTGTGCTTGCTGCATGAAACAAACAAAACAAAACAAAAAGTCTGAATTAAAGCTATTTTTACTCTCTCACATTGCTCTCTCTCTTTCATGCAGGGTGCTCCTGGGCAGCCCGGGATGCCAGGTCCTCCTGGACCTCAAGGAACAGCTGTGAGTGATCTTTTACTATAGATGGGGATGGCGTACTTGTTGTACGTTACAAACAACAAGGGATAAAAGACATACTGTCACCTACATCAATTAATCACTTACTGTAATTTAGTCTTTATGTGAGTTTAACAAAGATGAAACAACACAATAAAAAAGGAAGATCAAATTAGATGAAACATCCTGTAAATGTCAGTACGAGCTCATTCTGCTTTACAGCGAAGGGCAGAAATTATACATCATTATTGTGGACGGGGCAGTAAACAAGTTTTTTAAGAGCTAACATTCATTATGGCTCATCTGCCCCACTCTGGGCCCTTGAGCAAGGCCCTTAACCCACACCATCAGCTCCCCCGGGCACCATAGATATCAGCTCTCTGCTCCACACAGAGGGCTGTGGTAGCTCGGTGGTCTGTGGTTGTGTCAGGAAGGGCATCCGGAGTAAAAAAAAACAATTGCCAAGTCTTCGTGTGACTAGTTCGCTGTGGTGACCCCAACGAAGGGAGAAAGCCGAAAAAAAAAAAATCTATAGAGAGAAATATTATCCAGAAGTTGAAATTAGTTAAAGACAGTTGCCAATTTTCCTTGGAGTGAACGTCCCAAAATGTTCACCCCAAGGTCAGACCGTGCAATGCTCATAGAAGTCGCAATACTTTTTTTTTTTTTAAAAAAGCTCCATCTCAGATTCTGCAGGCCTCAGTTAGTATATTAAAGGTTAAAGTTCATGTCAGGACAGTTAAAAGAAGACTGAGCACGTGTGGCTTGTTTGACAGGGTTGCAAAATAAGCCATTCTCTTTCTAACAAAGAACGGTAGCACAGTTTCACCTGAATGCACCACAAGACTTATGGACCAATGCCTTCTGGAGAGACCAAAGTAAAGATGTTTACCCATAATACACAGCAGCATGTTTGGAGAAACTGAAGCACAGAATGTCAGCTGAAGCACTAAGTGTTGAGCACGGTGGTGGAGGGCTGATAGTGTGGACTTGTTTTGCAGCCATAGCCATGCTGCATCTGTTGTCCAGTCTAAATCCAGACCTCAATCTGATTGAGATGCTCTTTTGGGACCTTAAAGAAGTTGTACAGAAACAAAATGTCTGCAAACCTCAACGAACTGAAGCAATGCTGTAAAGAAGAGTGGGCCAAAAATTCTCCACAACCCTGCTATTGAGGGTTATTAATGCTAAAGGAGGTACATGTGGTTGAATCCTGGGCTGGAGGCAGTTTTCACACGCAGCTCTTCCACTTTAACTTCATTTTTGTTTCAGAAATAACATAGAATGTTTTGTGTTTTTATACACTTTTATACACCTCCCAAATTTGCTTCTTTGAATTGAGAAAGGTCTTCGGATGAGGATCGAAACGTTTTCATACAACAAATAAAGTCCAATTGATTCTGTATTGAACCTTTTTTGATTTTATACACTTAACTCTAGATATAAATAACTTAAAAAACAGAATATTTCTTATTATAACCTGACATGTAACACCTCGAACTAAAACAAGTGCACTGTCCTTTGCCCTTCACTGCATATCTTTAAAAATACGTAAAACCATCCCAGTGCCAGAAACGTCCTTACAGTTTTGGAGAAATTCTGCTTCTTATTAACCACCTTCTCCGTCCCTCAGTTGGAGATCTTCCACTCTGTGATGTACAGAAACTACCAGAGGAAGACCGACATGGACGAGCCCCCCAGCCTGGATTACGGTTCAGGTACAGAGGACGAGAACGGAGTGGGGAAGAGCGAGAAGAGGAGAGCCAAAGACCCGCAGTACGCCATGCTGGAGGACAAATACTACAAATACGGCATCAAGCCCGAGTGGATGATGATCCAGCGCATCATAAACCACAGGTATAAACGGCAGCGCGTCGGAACATGTTGGATTCAGGTTTCTGTACCGGCGCTCACTGTCCTGCACGTGTCCCTCTGTCAGTGTGGACAAAAAGGGGACGTACCACTACCTGGTCAAGTGGAAAGACCTGACCTATGACCAGTGCACCTGGGAGAGAGACAACATGGACATCCCTGACTTTGAGCTCCACAAAACCAACTACTGGAGACACAGGTGGAACTGCAGAATCCAGCGTCACATTCTCATTGAAAATGTTCCTGCTTTAGCGTCAACTGATAATTCTGCTGTTGTGACAGGGATGCCATCCTGAAGGAGGACATGGACAAACCCAGGAAGATGGCGAGTAAAGACGTTGAGGGCGAAGAAGAAGAGTCTCCTGCCTCACCCCTTACTGATGTAGGTGAACTGTAGTTTTATATGCAGCTGTTGTCGGAACTCATACTTAGGCCTGTCGCCATAAACAACAAATCAATTAATCGCATGATAAATGAAAATTACCTCATTTTCATTTATCGACTATCGTTTCTTTGTGTCTCTTTCTACTGAAGACACTGGATGACAAAAGGTTCAACTCCGTTGTTCTTCAATGACCCCTCCCTTTCTCTTCTCTCTTTAAAATCCATTCGAACTATCCAAAATTGCGTTTATGGATCGTTAAAAGTAGCTAAGCTACAAGCTACGCTAACAAGCCGACCTCGGGGAAAAGAAACCTCCGTCTTGTCAAAGCTCCAAAATTCACAGTTGAAACCCGTGCCTTCATGTAAAAAGTTTTTTTTCTCTGCAAAAAGAAGCTGAGAACTTGTTTACTGATTTTTTTAATTAAAAGCTTTGTGTGAAAAATGTTATGCTAAAGAGCTCAAACCACCGAGCGTCCGAAAAAAGGAAGGACAGACAGCTCATGTCACGTCACGGGGCCTCCCTCCCATTTTATTATAGAGACACGCTGCTTGCTCCGTCACTATCTATCCTTCGGTTCAAACAGTCTTATACTGCCATCCAGTGGTCAAAAAAGATACTACAGCAAAACAAATAACCCAATATTTCTTCTTAAATTTGACAATAATTACTAATTATTGTCAAATTTCAAACAATATTATTGTTTATTGCAATAATTTCTGAGACAATCACCCAGCAAAATTTGTTATCGTGACAGGCCTAGTCATACTTGTAGCTTTTAATTGACTGATTCTTGGCAATTTATTTAAATAATCATCAGCCATGCCGAAGCATACTAAGACTAGCAGCGTTGTTACCCTTGACACCGTTATCGTCTCTCACTGTCGGTGTCTTATTTAACCAGTTGAATCCCACTGGGATCACAGGTCTCTTTGGTAATGGGAGGCCCGGGCCTGAAGGCAGCCCAACATGCATGTTTTCTTTATTATTTTAGATTTTGTCTTTTTGTTTTTTTGCTCCAGCTTACAATAAAATACGAGGAGCAGCCTGACTTTGTCACAGCGACTGGTGGCACGCTGCATCTGTACCAGCTGGAGGGCTTGAACTGGCTCCGGTTTTCCTGGGCTCAGGGCACTGACACCATTCTGGCCGATGAAATGGGCCTGGGCAAAACCATCCAGACCATCGTCTTTCTGTATTCACTTTTGAAGGAGGTACTGGGTTCGTTTCTTGTCTCATGAGGCCTGCTGAAAACGCTGAGGTGTGAGTTATTTGTGTTTGTTCTTCTCAGGGTCACACTAAGGGTCCGTTCCTGGTCAGTGCGCCCCTCTCCACCATCATAAACTGGGAGCGGGAGTTTGAGATGTGGGCGCCTGACTTTTATGTGGTGACTTACACTGGAGACAAAGACAGTCGAGCCATCATCAGAGAGAACGAGTTCACTTTTGACGATTCAGTCAAAGCAGGAAAGAAGGCCTTCAAACTGAGGGTAAGAGGCTCTTGTTTTTCAGACTATAAGGTGCATTAAGCAAAACAAAACAGTCAAATAAGTCAACTTGATTCAACTCATTCACAATAACCACATAAAATCGGTTGGAGGTCAGTAAGCACAACCAGAATTAATACATGAAATGCACCAGGTTATAAGGCTCACTGTTGATTTATGAGAAAAATTAAAGGATTTTAAGTGCGCCTTATAGTCTGAAAAATACGGTAATTTAAAAAAATCACAACCTTTTGCAGTAAAACAACTCCGCACGCTTACTGCTTTGCTTTCCTTCCTGCAGCGAGAGGCTCCGATTAAATTCCACGTACTCCTGACCTCCTACGAGCTGGTGACCATTGATCAAACGGCGCTCAAGTCCATCGACTGGGCCTGCTTGGTGGTGGATGAGGCTCACCGACTGAAGAACAACCAGTCAAAGGTACCGCTGCTACTCGCTAGGGCTTTGCACAGAACTGTTGCATGATTTGGACAAAAAGACACAACCCCCCTCTTAAATTATGTAATTGTTCATAAAGCACCAATCGAGTCCCAGGATGATGGGACGTCGACATTGCGGAACCTGCTTGGAGTATACCTTTGACGTGGAGCACTACGCATAAAATATGTCGTTTGTCTCTGATTCTTAATCCTGCAGACCGTGCGTCATCACTACATATTACACTTTTGGGTCACAATGACGACTTAGTTCAACTCGTTCAGCTCTGTGACTACCTCTCTTGGCAGCTCAGAGGCATTACAGCGGTGGGTTGACTTGAACCTCCCATGCTGCTTCCATCCCTTCACCAAGATAGAAAGGAGACTCAGGTTCACCTCGTCACTGTTGATGCTCATCTTCTCCCCATGGTGGACAAATGGTGTAAATGAACTTCAATGAACCACAAATCTGTGTACAGGTGGTCACCGACTTACGGCGCCATCGACTTACGGCGCTCCGGACTTACGGCGCCGCCCCCAGTGACGTCATTGCGCCGTTCGTTGCCTTTTTTATGCAGCATTTTATAATTATTTCGTATTTTTTGGGGTTTTTTGACAACTAACTGCTTGGAAATGCATTTAGAATCATTAATACAGCCGTTCGAAGTTGTTTTACATTGAAAAAACGTGTTTAAAAAGACGTTTTCGATCGCGGTTTTACTTCCGGTTTACTTCCTGGTTCGGCGCGCGTTCGGCTCCGAGTTACGGCAGAATCGACCTACGAATGGTTCTTAGGTCCGGAACCCGTTCGTAACTCGGGGACTACCTGTATATATAAATTGTGTGTCCAATTATTTGTTTTACCAAAAAAAGAAAAAAAAAAAAAGTATTTTCTTTTGATATCTCTCTGAATAACAGGAAACCATAGCTGCTGGTAATTAAATGTACTTTACACATTTAGTCTACTCAATGAGTCTTGATGTTCAACGTTGGAAAACAAAATGTGCAGTCACATTAAAATTATTCCAGACACGTTTTCTGCATGAACTATGTGGTTTGAGCGTTTTATTTTTATTTTTTTGTACCTGTGTGCTTCATCTTAAAACTGTGCACACTCTCAGATGTGACCAGCATTTCAAGAACTCAGTTAGATATACAACACCAATTTATCTTTCTTTAGCAGTAACACTGGAATATTTCTGCATAATCTGACACATAATACCATTGCTTTACTTATACTTGTACATCCATTCATCCATCATATTTACTGCTTCTTTCATTTCGGGTCACGGGAGTCACTGGTGTCCATGTCCAACAATCACTGTGCGAGAGGTTGGGGACACCCTGGACATGTCTCCAGTCCATCACAGGGACTCATAGAGACAAAACAGACAAACAACCATTCACTCTCTCACCTACGGACAATTTATTGTTACCAATCAGTCTAACATGCATGTTTTTGGTCTGTGGGAGGAAACTGGAGTACCTGGAGAAAATCCAATCATGTATGAAAAGAACATGCAAACTCCACCCAGAAAGGTCCCAAGCTGGGATACATTTGGGATATATTTAGATATGTGGGGGGAAAATAAATAAATAAA
>JARVGV010056019.1:0-12557 GCA_031762435.1 Hypsolebias longignatus | reverse complement strand
AACAACTTAGAATAGCTGTATTGATGTTTTAGAATGTGTTTCCAAGCAGTTAGCTAACAAAATACCCTAAAAAAAACGAAAAAAACATTAAAAAAAAGTCCGCGAGTGGGGCGAGGTTTGATGACGTCACTGGGGCGACGGCCGTAAACGCGAAACGCCGTAAACCAAGAACGCCGTAAACCGGGGGTTACCTGTATATGTAAACGGCACAACAACATGACTCATATATTTTACAAACATCATGTCCATGTCTGCCCAATCTTTAGATCTCTTATCTGAAAATTTTCCTAGATTTATTATTTCTTCTTTATCTGTTCCATTTAGAAAAAAAACTTTTCATACAAGCTTTAATTAAATGGTTAACATTTTTATCTACTTTAGGTATTTTAGCTGCAAGCTAGTTCCAACATTGACAAAAACTGATTAAAGCCATTCACAATTTCTTTTTCATCATAGATTTCCTCATTATTCTTCACAAAATACTGAGAAATACCTGTTTTTAACTTGTGTTTATTCAGAACACTATTCATTACTCTCCATGTTGCTTTCATATTACGGTTACTCTTATGTAGTAAATCACTATAATATTCCCTCTTTTGTTTTCTTATAATCCCTACTAATTTGTTTTTATATTTCTATTAATCTTCTGTCTCTTGTGTCCTGGTTTTCAAAAAACGTGAATACAGATAGTTCTTTTTTTTTACATGTATTTCGCAATCCTTTTGTCATCCAGGGTTGGTTAACAATATCTTCCTTTGAACAATTTTTTGGAATACAGTTTTTTTTTATACAAAGCTTCCAAAATATTCATAAACTTATCATATGATTTATTAACATCATCAACATACTGTAGGATTATTGACCTTGCCGATAACCAGAATGTAGGATGTATACAGGGTTACCTATTACACCTCCAATTAATCATTCAAGACTAGTTAAAGTCCAAGAATATTTGTTCATTTATCACGGATTCTCTTCTTTTAGGATTAAACATATGTTAAATGCCCAAAAATGAATATATAGTGACATGAGACGTTAATTACATTTGACCCGTTAAGCAATGAGGTCATTTATTTAACAGATCATTAAATTAACATCATAACATATACACATGATTGGTTCTGATCAATTTCCTATAAATTAAACATCACAGATGGAAATTACACGTCGGTAACTTCGCAAGCTGACGAATAGTTAAAGAACAAGAGATTAAGTTATGAGATCTTAATTAACCTATATCCGAAGGCACTTTTAACTTAATGTTACTGGTGAGGAGAGGTTTAAGAGAAAGAAGGAAGGAAGAGGAGGGGAATTAACTTGGGAAGTGAGTTCAACCATGTTGAAAAATGCAGCCTTGTAGTGGAATCAGACCGATAAGTAACACTCAGGCCTCAGGAGCGCTGGGACTGAAGTCAACTTCCAGAGAATTCCAACCTTACTTAGTTAATCAGAACCCGATGTCAACAGCAGAAACACACACACACACACAAACGCACACACAGGCCAGAGCAGAACAGAAAGAAGAGAAAAGGCAGACGGGCAAGCTGTGTAGGCTCTGACTGTAACTTTTTAATTTAAGAAGTGTATGCTTATAACTATGATCAAGTTAACATTGTAATCTAAAAATGCTAAGTCTGGTCCTCTGGACATTCAAAAAACAAAACAAAACAAAGCAAAAAAAATTGTAGAAATGTTTCGTCTTTCGTCCGAAAGACTTCCTCAGTCTGAGATGCTATGTTATGCTATGCTTTGTTTTGTTTTTTGAATGTCCAGAGGACTAGACTTAGCTTTTTTAGATCACTGCTCAGAGCTTTCTCTGTGACACGATCAGTGAGGCAACAGCAGGTTCGATCGCCAGCATGCAATCCAGGCCCACCGCAGCCAGCTCATGCATATCCGCCAACATACGGCCATCTGCGTAGAGATACGCAAAGAGTTTTGGGTCCCGCCAGCAATCATGCAACTCCCTTTGGTACTCCTCCGATGGAGGGACGGAAAAGGAAGGAGGGGCCCGTCTGCGCCTGAAGAAGGCACTTCCAAGGGTAGACTCCTCTGGTTGTGGGACGTCCAGTTGCAGTTGTCTCAGGGCCATACACATGACATCCTACATCGAGTTGTCACCTGACCCACTAGCTGTGCTCTGGGATGAAGAAAGTGAACCAGTCTCTGAGACTTGAGATGACTGTTCCTTCTCCTCACCTAAAAAGTGAGAGGCAGAGGCAGCCAAGGATAATACATCTTCCTCTGTAGCCAGCTCAGGCATGGGTGGGGAGGACAGTCTGGTCACTGCCCCTGGCTTGGGCCCCAGTTGGTGTGCCTGAAAAAGGGACTTCATTTCTGCCAATTCTGCAGACAGTTGCTCCACTCTCATGGAAGGACCCTGATCAGACTTGGCTTGCCTCTTTCTAGGAGAGGCCACAGAGACTGTGGCCTCAGCCCGGCACTTTGAGTGCCTAAGTGAGGCCTCCTGCCCAGAACGTGGACATCCACTGCCGAGCTTGGGGCGAAACTGGGCCAGCTGAGCCATCCTCACCGCATGAGGCATGAAGCTGCAGTTCATGCAGGGGTTCTCTGACAGGGCCTCCACCAGATGGTCATGTCCAAGGCAGGCAGGACACAGGTCATGACTATCATCCGCCTGGAGCACGGCCCCACAATCTGTACAGCAGTGAGAGCCATCCATACTCCCCACTGTAGGCAGCTCAAGTGTAAGATGAAGGAGGCCAAAATTGGGAGAGGGTGCGCGTATGCTAGCCTTCACCAATAGAGAACAAGGTTGGCGAAAGATAAAATGGGAGGGTGCACGGACGCTAGCCTTCACCAATAGAAATTAATTGGGAGAGGGTGCTCAGACGCTAGCCTTCACCAATGGAAATGAATTGGGAGAGGGTACGTAAACGTTAGCCTTCACCAATAGAAGCGAATTGGGAGAGGGTGCGCGGACGCTAGCTTTCACCAATGGAAATTAATTGGGAGAGGGTGTACCGACGCTAGCCTTCACCAATGCAAATGAAATGGGAGAAGATGCGCAAACGCTAGCCGTCACCAAGAAAAACCAAGGCCAAGAAACCGAAAGAGACTAGCACCACTAGCTCAGCCCAACCGTGTATGAGGTTGGCGAAAGTGAACTGGGGGAGGGTGCGTATACTAGCCGTCACCAATAGAAAACAAGACCAAAACTCAAGAAGACTAGCACTGCTAGCTCAGCCCAACCATCTATGAAGTTGGCACATTTATGAATAGTTTATGGAAGGTGTGCGAACGCTCGCCTTACCAAAGTAAACAAGACCAGAACACAGCCGGCAACACAATAAACAAAGAAGCAATACTTACCCAAATGTCAATCTCACGTGGAAAGTGCCTCCTATAGCGGACGGAGCCCCACCAATGGCAACAAACTGCAGTCAAGGCAAAGTAAAGACTACTTATGTGACCCACACGGTAGCCTCTCCAAGGGCGGACAGAGCCACCACGAGCGGCGGAGCTGCGAATCAGCAAAAATTACTCACCAATGTTGAATCAATAGCAAAGCTGTGATTTGGGAGAAGGGCAAGCCCCGTAGCCCAATGAAATACCTCGATAAAGGTTAAACCGTTGTGGCCCTCGGAGGGGCCCTGCTCCGACCAACAGGCAGTCGTGCCTACAGCGACGGCGAGAAAGAAAAGCCAAAGGCCTGTAGCCTTGGATCGAATGCGTGTGAGAAGAAAAAAGACTGAATCACAGATAACGCTAGGCTACATAGCCTCTAATTGCTTATCCAGTCACACCTGTGTGACGTCGTTGATATAACTACTCGAACAGCACATGCACAAAGGGAACATTCAGTGCTTTCAGCACCTCCCTCTCCAGTCAGTAGGGATGAAATAGAACAACAGTCAGAACTGGCAAAGGCAACAACAGCATTTGAGATTAAAGTTGGCATTCATTAGGGTTCATGGCTCAGCCCACTGTTTATTGTTTTTAATGGACACAGTTACTGAGATTATTAGGAGAGACGAGGCATGGGATATGCTGTAGTTGTGGCTGGAGATTCTGAAGTTAATTTTCAAGATAGTTTAAGATGGTGGCAGCAGGCACTTGAAAGTAAAGGTCTGAAAATAAATGCAGCAAAAACAGAGACCATGGTCTGCTTGAAAGCTAATGATAATAGAGGAAATGTACTGAAGCAGGTCGAAACTTAGTATCTGGGGTCGGTGATAAATGCCAAAGGAAGCTGTGAAGACATTAAATGCAGAATTGGTGGGGCATGGCAAAAATGGAAGGGGCTGACAGGAGTGCTTTGAGACAAAAAGATGCCAATTCATATTAAAGGGAAAATGTACCAGATGATGGTGCACCCAGTCTTGCTTTGTGAAACTGAGGTGTAGACATTAAAGGGAAAGGAAGAGGAACTCCTGAAAGAACATACATGCAGATGCTACATAGGATTCCTGGAGTCTCCCTCAAGGATGGACGGAAAAATCATGATAACAGAAAAACATTTGGCATGGCAGGCATCACAGATAAGATACAGGAATCAATAATGAGATGGTATGGGCATGTGCAGGGAGTGGAAGATGACAACAAGGTAAAAAGTCTATTAAACGCAGAGGTTTTTGGTCAACGAAGCAGGGGATGGTAGAAGAAGAGATGATGATGATCCAAGCAGGATATGAAGACGCTCCATCTCACAACAGAGGAAACATGAAACAGAGCAAAATGGAGAAGAAGAATCCACGTGGCGGACCTTGCTCTTAAAGGAGCAGGACCTACAGCCTGAAGGAGAGAGACAGAGTCGCCCCTCAATTCTTAAACAATGAAATTTGGAATGTTTCTTTTTTCTTCTTTTTTTTTTTTTTCAGGTCCTACATTTTAGGTCATTTGAAGCTAACAAATTAATAGTAAAATAGAATATCTTCTCAAAATTTAAATTTGTTTTTGTCTTTATCTAAGTCACAAAATTTGTTTTTGCAGAAAAACTCCAATGAATTTTCTCTTTTATTTTATTAATTTCCTGTCTTAAATCGTAAAATGAAGGTTTACATATTTCTGATCTTCACTTCTAGAGGTAGCTCTGACTAAATGGTCACTAACTTCTGATCCATTCATTTAGTTCAACTGACATCTATACAAACTTTATTCCTTTCATGGATTTAGGACACAAGCTTTTTACCAAAAATGTTTTGTAGTGGAGGGTTTGGCTCACATTGAAACAACTCATAAAGAAAAGGTACATAGTGTTCAAATAATGAAGAGGTATCCCTGCTGATATGACACTTGTGCAGGACTGATTGTGTTCATGTGAGAGTCAGGCACATGCACTATACAGTATGTGTAAAAATGATTTTAGTGGCATTGACTGATGTCTGCGCATTATTGAATGTTCATGTAAGTGGGTCCTTCATGAGGCTTTTGGTTAGGATGGACAGAAAAACACAAAGGGTAATAAAATCTTGTATTGTTTAATAACTGGGAGCTCATCAGCTGTAATCGAATGACTATGCCTCATTTTGATGCAGCTGTTTGTCAAACCAGACGTCCACTGCAGCCTGTGGACGTTCAGTCCATTCATCTGTTCCAAGCTCCAGTCATTGATTGAAATCCCATCTTCCTATTGAAGCTGATTAAAGGTAAACTGTTGCCAAATGACAATCTGTGGTTTAAAGATGTTATTACAGCCAGTATCAGCCTTCTTTTCTCCAGAAAACTGATTACAGGTGTGCAGCAGCCCCCTGCTCCAATGTGACTACATCTTGTCTCTCGCTTTCAATTTCTGCACTAAAATTGCATGGAGGCTGTAAATCACTCAGAGAACTCATTGTGTGAACGTAAAGTTACTCATGTTTCTAGACAAATAGACACTGCTATCAAGTGACTAACTTTTTTTTTTTTTTTTTACTGGGAATCAAGTTGTGGTCAGCCAAGGAAACTGAATCATGGAGCATACAGTACATCATGAGTTGCTTACATTGTACATTGTAAAGCACAAAGACAAGAATATAACAGTGATGCTTTTTTTCCATTTTTTTTTTTAACAGAATCTGTCATGTCACAACTGTAAAAAAAAAAAAAAAAGGTGCAGCTTTTGCTATTCTTGATCTTCACAGCTAATACAATTCATTACCAATCCCGACCGTTCAAACGCAAAACACCATCCTAAATTTCTGGGCTCTCATGTGGTCTCATCAGTTAACCACTTCAGCACTTCAGCTTTGTTTTCCATCACCCATTTTATGTTTGCTGTGGTCTTTTCTATGGCTTGATCCATTGCCAAAGTGGCTGCGCCAAAGCCAGCATGCTGGTGTTCTTCTTTAAATTTCTTCAGCTGGGGAAAGAAAGAAAGAAAAAAAATAACTTCTGCATTTGTTATATTGCTTTTCTGGCCTGAGGGAAGTCCAACGTGTGGTTCAGTGTGCTTGTGGCTATGTGGGTTGCATACCTCTTGCAACTCAAACTCTGTGGAAAATCTCATTGTGATTCCGTTGATGAGTTCATCAAAAGCAAACAGTCCTCCGAATCTTAGAGAAAGGACAACGTTTAATAGAAAGATTTTCTGCATAAATAAATGTTATTAGACACATAAGCTCCAACCCCAGCTAAAAATAAGCATCACATAAATGGCAGTTTACGATGGGATTCATTCATAACACTATAGTTAAATCATGATTATATCTGCTTTCTCAAAACAAGTGTAAGTAAACAAGTGGTTCTTTTACAGGGAGTTTAAAATTGTTCACCTCAGTTTTTCAAAGTTGCGTTCAGAGCCACTGTTCCTGTAGAGCACTGATCAAATGACTACCTTGAATAAGTGGTAGCACATTCTCAGAAACATCAGAGTATGGGAGATGCACTTACTGTTGGGAGATGTAACTCCATCTTGCTCTGACAAAGTTCCAAGCCAGTGGCATTCCTATAACATTCCCGGCAATATACTGGATGGTAGAAGTGGCATCTTGCTTGCGGACCTTAGTTGGGTCGAGCGTGTACTCTAGATACCTGTTTCAAAACAAGTTCATTTTTGTATAAGAAAACAAAATTATATGCAAGAAGAATAACACAAAAGCTTCAGTTTGAAGACTTTAGTTAGGTGATAAGCATCAAGGAACTATACTTATTTTGCTACAAGCTCAAGAGTTTCTGTAAGTCAAACCCTTTGGTTCACTGAGATTATACCAGAAAGTCACTCATCTTTGCAATGTGCTGTTAACATTCCTTTGTTTTAGAACTGTATCATTTAAAATGATTTAATGAAGCTGTTACATGTCACTTTGGTGTTGTGAATGTGTCACAAACCTGTTCAAGAGCCAAGGAATTTTGGTGCACGCCATAGCTGATCTAAGCCTGGAAGCTTCAGATGCCAGGGAAGCATTCTGAAACATTCTCCAGGCAAAATCCCACTCTTCCACTCCACCAAAGGCTATGGCATTGCAGTAAACTGTGCTTTTCAAGTTGGGATGGATCCTGGTAAGTGTAAGAGAAATAAGAATGAAATAATAAGGGGAAAAAAAAAACAGTCTGACATATAAAACATGTTCTTAGTCTGTTATTACATTACCATAGTCTGACTTTTCTTTTCTAATTATCTGCAGCTAACCTCTGCAAGTGTTTTTCTCTGGTTTGTGTTCAAATTTTTATGCATCAAGTTTTTGAACATAATTTAATCCGCATCACTTCACACATTATTGGCTACCTCTCAGCATTGTATTCACAAAGCTCACAGCACTAACTTTATGCCAGTACACTCATCTAATTTGGTATGTGTTAACTGAAGGGCTGAACAATTAATTGCATTTGCAATATGATAAAACAACATTTTCCTAATTGCAAAGGCTGAGATTTGACTGGTCATGTGATCTGGTTGTGTGACTTGCGAAGGAGCGGAGCAAACCAAAACAGGGAGTGGGAGAAGTCAACACTGCACTTTAACCAGCTGCACAATGGCTCGACAGAAGGTGATACATCAGCATGTCCGTTGTATGGAATGATTTTGGCTATAAAAAAGAAGATGCTGCTCAACGACGTATTGTGCAGAACCTTCCCTGGCTGCTGTTGCTACCTCTCAAGGTAACACCATAAATCTTTATCTACACTTAAAAAAACGCAGCAAAAAAGCCATTTACGATAGTTGCATGACTAAAATGCCAACAACCAGAGCTTCAACTTAAAGTAAACAAAGTACCAGCTGACAGGATCACTGACAGAACCGTTCCAAGGTATTACACTGCATAATTAAAATTTGAAACGGCACACCAAAATAAATTGAGAAATAATAGAGTTCTTAGCAAAAGACATGATGCCCATTGATATAGTGATCAAGCCTGGGTATACGGCTTAGGTAAATACAATGGATAAGTGGTAAAGAATGCCCTCGTGCACAGATTTTAGGCAAGTTGTTACCCTGGTGCTATACAAAAAAAAAAAAAAAATGCAGAAACAGAGTTGCAGAAGAGCTGAAAACTGGAGATTGCTGCAACTGAAACAGATTGATTTACTGCTTTACTTTTGTTTGTTGCAAATGAGAAGAAGACATTGAAAAATAGTCACATATTAAATCGCAATTGAAATACAGGTAGTCCTCGACTTACGGCGGTCTCTACTTACGGCGCTCCGGACTTACGAACCGTCCCCTAGTGACGTCATTGCGCCGTACGTTGCCTTTTTTATGCAGCATTTTATATTTTGGGGGGTTTTTTTTAGGGTATTTTGTTAGCTAACTGCTTGTAAACACATTAAAACACATTAAAACGGCCGTTCTGAGTTGTTTTACATTGAAAAAAACGTGTTTAAAAAGACGTAGCGGCTGCCATGTGCTTTCGGTCTCGAGTTACGGCCGAAAATCCGGACTTACAGGTGGCCGGCATTCCGAGTTATGGCAGAATCGAGTTACGAACGGTTCTTAAGTCCGGAACCCGTTAGTAAGTCGAGGACTACCTGTATTGAGGTTAAAAAAAATTGCAATTAGAATATTTTTCAAAATTGTTCAGCCCTAGTTAACGTTTGGAATTACTTTTCCATATAAACTCAATTGTCCTCTCAGCACAGTTTAAATTTGTTACTCTCTCATAGCATAGACAAATGGAGAAAATAGTAATCTCACAGCTTCAAGTCTTAAAAAAGAAACTGAAAAGGCACAACTTAAAACTGCACAAACAGCATCTGACTGTATGCGGAAGGAGTCATGCTTAGGATGGAATTTATCAGTCTATTAAGGACATATTGTGCTGTCTTGACAATCAATGTATTTTC
Source organism: Hypsolebias longignatus (assembly GCA_031762435.1). Classification (NCBI taxonomy): domain Eukaryota; kingdom Metazoa; phylum Chordata; class Actinopteri; order Cyprinodontiformes; family Rivulidae; genus Hypsolebias; species Hypsolebias longignatus. The sequence continues at coordinate 3,332 of JARVGV010056019.1, read as the reverse complement.
TTATTTTCCTTTCAAATTGTCAAAAATAAATTCTTATTTTTTTGAAAGTCCCAAACAGTACTTGTCTTTGAGGACAAGGTGTTTTATGCCATGACAGTTATTTGCATAATATAGATATACAGGTAGTTCTCGGGTTACGATGGTCTCGGGTTACGACGGTCTCATCTTACGACGTTTTGACTTTACGACGCATCTACCTTATTCACTTTACGCAGTTTTACGTCGGTTTTACATCGGTTTTCACATCGGTTTTTACGTCGTTTTACGTCAGTTTTACATTTGTTTTACGTCGGTTTTACGACGGTTTTACGACATTAAACGTTGTAGCGCAGTGGCGGAAGAATACAATATGGGGTGCAGCGGCGGAGGAATACAGTACTGTATGGAGGAGGACGGCGTCACTAGCATTCCAGTAGGCCATTAGCCCTTCATTAGCCCTTCATTATGGGTCCCAAACGCAAGGAGGACTCTTCTGATGGCAGTGCATCGAGGAAAAGGAAGGCCATCACCATGGACTTACATCAAAAATCGGTTTACGCGCTTGGTAAAACAGGTACATCACATGTATTTACGTACGTTCTGACTTACGTCGAAAATCTGTTTACGCCACCGCGTGAGAATGGATCTACGTCGTAAGTCGAGGACTACCTGTATTTATAGTGGCGCATAATGGGACGATTATCACAGATACTGATAGGTCCCCAAATGTCTATATCAGCCTAAAAATTTCGGGCCCTGCTGATATATTGGTAGGGCTCTATATCCTACCATCACTCATGAATAAGACACCCATATACTTGAACTCCTCCACCTGAGGCTAAACCTCCTCCTCGGCCCAGATAGGCATTCCACCCATTTCCAGTTGAGAACCAAAACTTAGAAACACTGACTCTCATCCCAGCCAGTTCAAACGCAACTGCAAATCCCACTAATGCACGCTAAAGTTCACGGTCCGAAGATGCAAACAGAATTACATCTACCGCACGAAGCAGAGATAAGACCCTGAGGTTCCCAAACCAAACACTCTCCTCTTCACAACTGCACCTTGAGATCCTGTCCAGGAACACCACAAAAAGGATCAGATACAAGGGAACTCAACTTTGTGTCAAGAATACAGACACATCTCCCGATTCAGTTGGCAACCCTGAAGGGTGAAGATCTGGTCCACGACCAGGATGAAAGTCATACACCTCCTTCTGGAACCAAGGTTTGACAAAGATGAATTGTGAGTGCACTGTTTAACCTCCTAAGACCTGATCTCTTGCACATGTGAATGCCAGGTCCTAGGAGGTTAACAGTAATAATGCAAATGCAACTGTTTTTCTACTATTGGGCAACCCTGAAAGCAACATGCGGTCCAAAAAATTTTAAAAGATGTGATGTTTTCAGGAAACAACACAGAAAACAGAGCTCAGAAAGAGAAGGGAGCTTTAAATGTGTTTGCATTTCACAATTAGCACAATATAAAACAAACAAGCTGAATACTGAACCGGATGTTTGATATCTAAGGGAAACACTTCAGGTTTATTGATGGAAATATTGTTCAAATCTGATCAAAGAAGAGGTAGTGGGAAACCAGAATCAGTGTAAATATGACAAATGAGAGCAGCAAACAGGAAGACATCAATCTCTATGCTCCTAAAGTGTTTCTGTAAACTGACCCATAATAAAGCACACCAATGTGAAATTCCGCTAATAAAGATGCAAACAAATTCCCACATCAGTCAAGCACGTATTTCCCATCAACACAAAACTTTTAACTGAACAGAAGCAGTAATGATTAATCTTATTTCCTGGTTGCACTCCTTTAAATGACACGTCTAATGTTAATGAGAAACTGCAGATGAACTTGAGGCTCAGCAGATGTTGCACTGATAAAGCTTGTTTTGTTGTCTACCTAAATACAGACGCTTTTCAGGAGCGAAAAGCTAAACGGAAAAAAATGTATGTGGCTTTCACTTTTAACGCATCGATCTCCGTTCAGATCCCCTACCTGTCCGGTGATGCCGGTGATGACAGCGACATTCCTCTTCTTTAAAACCTCCCCGTTCGCCGAAGAGCTGCTGCTAGCTGCTGCGGAGCTCTGAGCCATCTCTTTCCGGTCAAATATTTAAAGTCCGCCGCCGAAAACAGCTGTCAGCACCGACTAAAGCCGTCCGTGAGTTCACAAACTGAGTACCAAGCGGGTCCTCTCAGCATCCGTAAACCAAACTGAGCACCGTTGCCCTGAGCGTGACGAAAGCGGAAAAGACTCCGGTTTCAGCCAATAAGAAGCGAGCAGCAGAACGCCGGCGGGCTCTTTGATGTAGCGCCCCCTCTGGACGGGGAGGAAGAATGCAGGTTTTCACGAATGACGGGTTAAAAGCACATTTATGGTTTAATGGCACAGTTGAGTGTTCTGAGACGACCTTCAAAAAATCAAACAAATATATATATATATTTTAATTCGACTATCATGTTTTTGCTATAAATGTTTTCTTAAAGGTCAAAACAACAGCTGTAAATTAAAAACGTATGAACTATGTTCTTGTTAATACAGATTTTTCTTAGTAACCTGTGTAATTCAAGGATATTTAAGGTTTTGAGACTTTGCTATTGTTCTTTTTGTTGTCAAAAGCTAAAAAGTTTAGAAAAGTCTCTTCTTTTGGCTTGTCCTTCAGGGTCGCCACAGAGAGTCCTACTTCTCCCCCTCTGTCTTGTTCGTTATTTTGTTTCGTTTTATTCATTTTCATGTGCAGCATGTCTGATTGCATTAATTACAAACTTTTCAATTCAAACCAAGCAAGTAGTTATGCATAAGTTTTTTTTGTTGTTAATTTAAACATAAACATACACAATTCTTATTTTTTTATTTATGTTATTTATTCATTTTAACACATTGCAGCAGACTTGCAACCTGTCCAGGGTGTCCACTGCCTCTTGCACAATGACTGCTGGATATGGGCACCAGTGACACACCCCCCCCCCCCCCCCCGTGACCCGAAAAGGAAGAAGAGGGTAAAAGATGATGAAGCACATTGCAGCGTTTCTGGATCGGTATAAAGTATTGTGTCAGTATCTACAAACATTTTTTTAGTACTGTTTAAAAAAAATCTTAACAGCACATATTATATAGTCTACTCATTGAGGCCAATTTATTTAATACAGACCTTAACAAAAAATATTTTAACTATACTTTACTTTGCAGAAATTATCAGCAAACAGTGATCTCTGTGACCTGAAAGTGACAGAGGAGCATTGTTCTTTATTTGCACGTTAATTCATTCATTCAACCTTTATTTAGGCAGGTTAATCTCATTGAGCCTCGAGGACTCATTTACAAGAGAGACCTG
>JARVGV010055984.1:0-12580 GCA_031762435.1 Hypsolebias longignatus | reverse complement strand
GTTTAAAGACCCACTACTATTCTGTTGCTTTCAACACCAGATGATCTGTGTTTGGTCATTATATTTATTATCTGCAATAATTTTATGTCTATATTTTGTTTTTTTACTTCATTTTTTATGTTGCCTGTTGTTTGTTTGTTTGTACAGCACTTTGGTTGGCCTTGTTGCTGTTTCAAGTGCTCTATAAATAAAATGGTATGGTATGGTATTTTAGTGATCCTGATCAGAGTATGGGTTATGATTAACTTTCAGCTACTATCACAGCAAATGTAGCTCAATATCCATAAAACTGATTAAATATGGACATTTTTGTGTTAGCTGACCAGATAAGTGTGGCAGCCGTCTTGAAATGGATTAACTCCAAATGTTAATAGCTTGTAGGTGTACAACTCTACTTTCTGAGAGTTTCATTAAAATCCATCCTTTGACTAATTAAATGTTTAACACAACAAACAAATATGCACGGACACACAAGGGGTTAAAACATTATCATCCTTTGAGTTTGGTGGTGGGCACTAAAAAAAAACGACACAATTCAAACGTTACTCTTAGGAAGTAAACCAAACCTTAACAATGATAAAAATAAAAAAAAAATAAAAAACAGAAAGATGGAGATAAATGGAATCACAAACTGAGAAATTCAGGAAGCAGAAATGTTCACCCCAGCAGACTGTGTTTGTTTTCAACACACTGATCCTGTGCCACATTGTGGGGTCATTGTCAGTCTGCAACACAAGCTGCCCAGGGAATCAGCTGTTGCCACTGGCAATGCTGCTGGCATTTCAGGCAGTTTTCCTACCTCTTGAAAAATAAAACATGATTCAGGCTTCATTTTCTGAACCTGCACTTGGTAGAAAAATAACAATTAGGATTATAAAATGAGATTGTGTTGCTGAAAGAGCAGCAGATATGGCTGATTGCAAATTCATTTTAAAGGAGCTGCTGCATTTTGCATAAAAAATCTCACCTTTAATCAGTTTCATCAATTATCAGATGTTGCCACTGGCTTTGCTGCTGGCGTTATAAACAATGTCTTGGCAAAATAATTGTAGTTGTGTAATTCTGTTCATACACAGTTAGTGTGGTGCGGAGTACAAGAAAGAATTGTATCAAGGAGTGGCTGCTGAGGCCATCTTACATCAGGCACTGCAGTTCATGCTTCAGGAGCTTTTGCTCTTATATCCTCCATTCTCAGCACTGTTTTCCTGTTCCTAGTGTAGGAGAAGAGGCTGTTAATACCTTTCACCTTTCAATAATTATTCAAGACTCATTCGAGTCTCAGAACAATAATTATTGAGTTACGAATGGGTTACCTTCTTTTTCAGATTAAACATATTTCTTCCATGTGACCAAGATGAAATGACATTGAAAATGAGACGTAATTATCTTTGATCCATCAGAATGAATGAATCATTTATTTAACAGATCATCAAATTAACATAACTTTTACATTGATTGGCTGTGATTATTTCTTACAGTATAAAACATATCGGACTTAAGCAAGACAACAGATTCAAGTTATGAGATGGTATATAGCTTATATCTGAAGTAGTTACTGGCTTTAAGTTTAAAGAAAAGTTTTAAGAAAAGGAGAGGAACTTGCAATTACTCCACAACTGTTTTGAGTGAAAATTAGTCACATAACAGTTTTGAACAGGTTAAGGAATCAAGCGACAGGACTTTGAACCTCTGCAACTCAACAGAAAATTGAGAACCCCCCGAATGTTTCAAGACATGAGACCAACCTGTTCGCCAACCAGTTGTCAAGCAGCTCAGGGAGATGATGGCAACAGTAAGCCTTATAAACATCTTAATGGTAAAACATTCCCTCACTCATTTTCCAGCTGATGACCCCTGAGCAACGCTACAACAACGCAACAGGAGCAGCGTTTGATATCCTCAAGTCAGACAGCCAGCTGTACGGGGCCATTTTTGGAGAGCTGGCGATGACCTGCCTGGTGACCATGGTGGTGCTGCTGGGGGCGGTCAACGGCAAGACGAAAACACCACTTGCCCCGTTTCTGGTGGGCTGTACTGTCACTATTAACATCTTGGCAGGGTGAGATGAAAAGCTGTAAAACAGCAGGTTACATGTTAGCGGTTCACTGTGTGCACTGCCACAGTGATGTCATTCATCTGATAATGACCGGATAACTCCGGGCCTCACAAAATACAAAAAAGAAAAAAGCAAACCAACAAAGCAATTACACGATACACAAAACAACCTCTTAAACTGCTGCTTACCCTTCGTAAGTGCACCAAACCCAACACATTTGAATTTCCACAAATATAAAGCTGTGGAACAAAAGCAGGCGTAGATGAAGGAAAGCACCACACAGAAAGTATGTGTGAGACCTCTGTTTTAAATCCTGTGGCCAGCTGGTTGCACAGAGTGTCATCACTACGTACAGCACATTCAAGGCAGAAGCTCAACTCATCCCACATGGACCAAACTGCATCTGTGACTACCTCTTTTGGTGGCTCAGAGGAGTAAAAGAGGCAGGATGACTTTAATACTCTCATCCCTCAAAAATCACATTAAGGTAGGAGGCTTCTCCAGCTATGGCTGATAATTTTTTTTATATCAGTAGGTTTAAAAAGACTGTAATTAGCAGCTAAATTATGCTTCTTTTTTTTTTTCCCACCCCAACAACAAATGTTTATGGCTTAAGACGGAGCTTTGGGGCCATGCTAAGAAAAAAAAAGTTAAAAGCCATAAAAGTAAGAGAATAAAGCCAAATAATGTTTTAATATTACGAGAAAAAAGTCGTACGAGACTTTTTTTTTTTGCAGCTCTTATTTGTTAGTTTTTTCGACGAGTAAGATCCACGACACGACCTGTCAATAAATCCAGTAGCTGTGTCATCAAATGACCAATCCGAAGCTAAATGCTCCTCACCTGCAGAGCTGCTGTAGCCAGTGCCTACCTGACAGTAAGCAGGTTCTAAATCCTGATACAGATAATAATCTGATACTGATGTGCTAACAGATTAACTATCTCCTAATATTTAAAATCTATACCAAAGTATAGCTTCACAAGATGCTCAACATTCTTCAGTTTACCACACTTAAAGTGAGTAAACCTGCTTTATTGTGTCGGAGTTAAGATAATATTACGACTCATTTAGCTTCGGATTGGTCGTTTGCTGACTACTGGGATGATTGACAGGTCACGTCGTGGATCCATCTCATGGGAAAAAATATAGACAAGAACTGCAACCCAAAACAAAAACAAAAAAGTATCATACGACTTGATTCTCATAATATTAAGACTTTATTCTCATAATTCTATGAGTTTTAATTTTCTTTTCTTAGCATAACCTAAAGCTCTGTCGTATGGCTAGCTTCAATTGATATTTTAATCATTTTTACGTGGTATTCTAGCCAAAGTTCATGGCAATAATTCTTATTCTTAAAAGTAAAAAGGAGGTAGGTAGCTTTTGAACAACCTCGGTTTAGAGAAATAGAGTTTCTATCGGACAGGAGTGACAAGCTAACGGCTAGTACGAGCACCGCTAAGACCAAAGCGGACTGTTGCTATTTTAAAATAACTCCAATTCAAAATGTTATAGTGTTTATTGCAATCACTGTTTCATATACACAGCAATCAAGAACAATTATCTACTTAGCATTTTTTCTGTTTGTTTTGTTTTTTTGAAAGTACCGTACAAATAGTGGCAGTAGCAGGCTAGCAGCTAACGGTAGCACTCCTGATGTACCGGTACTTTCTTTTTTTTAATTCCACCTTTATTTATACAGGTTAGTCTCATTGAGCCACGAAAACTCGTTTACAAGAGAGACTTTCAGTGGTGGCATCTTTATTATCTTCCTGCTTAAAAGATGGCGTAATGCAAATTTGACAATGAAAGGCTGAAATAGTAGCATTTAGATGAAACGATATGAAAGTTTGATCATGTGAGTTGTGTTAAGACAGCAGAAATCTGCTTAAGTTAGCCTTTAGCTCATCAGTCCTGTCAGACTTTAACTCTATTTCTCCAAATTCAGGGTTTATAAAGAAATAACTGCAGCAGGTAAGATATTATTCATAACTTTGACAGTGAACATTGCTTTAAAATGGACAACATGCTTCTTGAGCATGTCTCATGTCTCAACGTTGCCACAATACATTTTATCAACAGCTGTGTGGTTTTGTCCTGCATTTTTCGTGCTGCAAACTTGTTCATTGTGGGTGGGCAAGTGAAATTTTTAGACATTTAACAAATGGTTTGCAGCCTTTTTTAACTAATCAGTACTGAGCAGGCCTTAAAGAGATGGGAGCTAAAGCAGCATACCTGCAGATAAGATAAAGCGTTACCGTAATGTGCAGTGAGAGGAGGGAAATGTGTTTTTATTAATTGTGCTCTATTTAATTTTTTTTTTAAAGCAAAATACAGTTTTCAAGTTCATGTAACTTGATATTGACCATTATTTCTTTTTATGTCATTTATTGTACACATGAAAAGTATTTTCCATTAATAAGTTTATTATTATTTTAGTTTATGTATTTTTTTTTTTTTTTTTTTTTTTTTTTTTTTTTTACTATTTAGGTGTAAAATTGTGAAAAAGCAGTCTATAGCTATAGATTTGGACATTTCTGACTTTGCATTAAATATAATAATTGTTATTACTATTGATGATTTTATCTAAAACCAATCTGCAAAATAAACATTTAAATGATGCTGATCACTTTCAATGTTTTGTACAGAGGTGACATTTCAGGAACATGTCTCAACCCCGCGAGGGCTTTTGGTCCAGCTGTGTTCACCAACCACTGGACCTACCACTGGGTGTACTGGGTCGGACCCATTGCAGGAGGTCTGACAGCTGCTTCTCTGGTCAGGTAAAATAATCCACATGAAAGTGGATTAAATAATTGAAACAACACCAGAATCACTTTGCAACATTTGTTTCAGGCTCGTTCTTGGAGATAAGAAGTTACGAGTTGTGATGAAATCCTGACAGCCCTGTTTACAGCCAGAGAAGTGGCAATGAAGTTGTAAACTTTTATCTGTTTGTGTGCTTTACTGTTTTATTTGTCATTTTATTTCATGCTGACGTGTAATAGTTGTTTTTCAAAGGGTGGAATAAACATAGTGAATCTTATTTTGTCCCTGTTTTTAAAAACAGAAATGTGTTTTCTATAGATGTCTATATTTTTTTTCTATAGATTCTCTATATAAATTTCTATATATTTTAGATGCAGCACAAAGAGACACAAAAAGAAAACTCGATTTATTATTTTATTATACTGTATTTCACCAGGAGTTGTTACATGTGTGTGTCAGCCTGCGCTCGCCTCGGCGGACAGCTTAGCGGTATTTCTCGGACAGAGCCAGGGCCACGTTGAAGAGGAACTTGTCCATGGCAACATGGGCCTCCGGGGTGAAGTCACCAGGGAACATGGTGGAGATGACCACCAGGAGGCAGTGGGCCAGGAGCTGAGGACAGAGAAAAAGTTAATGATCACAATAAAGTTCATACTCTGAAGGAGGATCGACATGCAACAATTCAGCTCCAGTCAGAGCCGATTCACGCACTAATGCACTTAGAGCATCCTCATATTGGTTTTAATATGATAACTCAGATGTTTTAAAGCTGATTAATTTCTAAAATGTACTACAGTAAAACTATATTTTAACATTCAGTGTTTAAAGACAACAACCCAGTGAAACTATATTGTATCAAGGTAGTTCAAAGAGCTATCCACAAAAGGTAGGATATTGATTGTTCATAACTTCTCCACAGAACCCCACTTTAAAAGCACCAAACTGTTTCTTTAATTAAAAAAAATAAAAAATAAAAAAAAAATCCTAAAATGAGAAGGTGGTCTGGGCTTTACCTTGAAGTTGGCTGGGTCCACCCTCAGTTTGAAGGCGTGCAGCTCGCTCAGTTCCAGCAGGCCTTTGGTCAGGTCATCGATCTTGGCCACGGCCAGAGCAACACCGCCCATGATCTTCTTACCATGGTTCTTCACGGAGGCAGAGCCGGGGCTCAAGTCCGGCCAGTGAGAGAAGTAGGTCTTAGTCTGGGGGTAAACACTCAGCAGCCTGTGGACGTGGAGAAAATCATCAATGTAAATCAGCTTTTAAGGGAAAAAGTGAGCAGCATTAGAGATGTCAAGGTTGAGGGTTTGATCCCAGCAGCACCATGTTTAACTTTTTTTTTTTTTTTTGAGGACTCCAACCATCCACATAAAGAAAACTAAAAGTGTGTGGTTGTTTTCTTGTAATCCTTCATGGTGTCATAGTCGTTTAAGGGTTTTAAAAGATCCAACCAGTAAAATTAACATCAGTTTTAAAACAGCTGACCAAAACGCTCCACGACGAAATAAACTATATAAAAAAAAAGTGAATAAAATGATGATTTTCGGGCAAAGGATACGAAAGCACAGCGATGAATCAAAAGGCACTTTAAACGATGAACATAGGTTTAAAGTCTGAATTAACAGGTGTACAAACCACCATCTTTAGTCATGTTATGCTTGGACTGAGCCTTTCATAAATCTAAAAAACTCTCGATGCGTCAGATCCTGACAGGTGTAAACGTGATCCATACCTGCTCAGAGCGTCAGCCCCAATGGCATCAGATGACTTGGAGATCTTGGCCCACAGCGCTTTGACCGCAGCCTTGTCCTTGTCTGTCAAACTCATGTCTGCGTCTTTCTGTCTACCTGAATCAGAGGGTGACTGCCGCTTTACTCCAGGGCCCTACTTAAATTCAGTTGGCCCCTAAAGTCACACCCATGTGAGGAGGGGTGTCTGTCCGCCTCCACTGACGCAGATAGGCCCCTTCAGACTCCCCTGATAGAAAGATCAGTAGTTTGATGGCAGCCTCAGAGGCCCCAATCAGCAGGCCCCATCATGAGGGGGAGGGGGGGGGGAGTTGGCGATAAAACAAGATAATTCTTACGTATGATTTGTGCACGTAACGAAAAATTTCATACGAGGCAGAGACGTTAAGACTTGATCTCTGAGTGGTCTGTGTCTGGTGCAAATGTTACGTTTTGGAGGGAGGCGTGGAGTTAAAAATGTTAAATATGACCCAAAAATAAGTATCAAATACAGCTGGAAAGACTTTATCTGTAAAAATTAATAAAAAATTATATAAAAAAATACATTTTTTTACTGTTTCTGTCATAAGAGTGGAGACATTTGAACAAAAAGGTGCACACTTTCATTAAGCGAACAAAAATTAATATTTATCTGTTTCTTATAGATGACTTCTAAAAAAATATTTGTGAAATGGAATGTTCAAAGCACTTTAAAAAAAAAAAAAAGCATGTGCGTCTTAAAATATTATAAGGATGTAAAAGTCGTTATCTTTAAAATTCCTTTCTGTTCAGCTCCATCAAAAAGAGCTTCTTTACACATTTTAAAATAATGTTACACATTTTTAGGTGCATTTGTTAAAGCGGTGTAAACTTTTATTTACATAGTTTAAAATGCTTTTTTTTGTGCATTTTGATAAAGAAAAAAACCCAACAACAAACAAACTATAACATGTTGTGAAAAGTCAACAGCACCCATTTTTATTGAATAATTTCTGGCATTTAAAAAAAAATCTGAAATCATTTTAAGATTTATCAGTGATTGCATTTTTTTTAATTCTGCACTTATTTCTTTTAAAGGCTCATATCCTAAATTAATTTGCTATCAAGGGAAGACAACGATGTTGGCAGTCGTTATCAGCGAGCTCAGGTTATTTTTTTAATCAGAACGCCCCTGGATTTGGGCTCTGGGTGGGCGGAGGAGCCAGCTGCTGCAGATAACACCCGGGTGGCTCTGGGCGATAACGCCCACCACAGAAAACACTCACAAACTGCTCCGAGAGAGTGAAAAATAAAATCCAATTTAATTATGCTGACTAACAATTAAACAGGAAGCTGGAGTTTTTGCATTTAAAATAACTTTTTGATGTTTTTGAGGTGATTTCATGATAAAAATAAAAACAATTGCATGTTTTTGGCATTAAAATGGAAATGAGTGAACTATAATTTGTATTTAAGCCCTTGAAAATTAAAAAAAATATCCAATCAATCAGTATTAGGTTATTAATAAAAACATAATACAGTAACATCAAATAATCAGCATTAATAAGTCATTTAGTGATGAAATTATAATAATTTTTACAAATTAAAATTCATTTTAGAGCTTTGTTCTTAACTTGCACTAAAACCAGTTCCTTTAAAAACTTTAAGCAGAAAAAAAGATTTTGAATCTAAAATAGTGGACAAAATGTGTTTAAAGGCCTCAGTGTTCAGTTTCACATCAAATCTTCAACACGTGTGCAGAACACATTTAAAACGTGTAAGAGATTCAGCTCGTGTTGCGGTGAGTCGTTCTCTGTCATTCTAGTACGTTCTGGAGGGCTCTTCTGTTTATCTCAAGCGCATCATCTCCAGCCTATCAACAAGTGTCTGGCTCAGGGCGTGGGGGAGACGTGAGACGTTTAAATAGACCGGGGGTCCACGCTATGAACCATTCAGCGTTTTCTCCCGAGCCTGAACAAAAGAAAACAAACCAAGATGGTTGAGTGGACCGAGCAGGAGCGCAGCATCATCAACAACATCTTCTCCAACTTGGACTATGACGACATTGGCCCCAAGGCTCTGGCCAGGTACAGCACACACCTTCAGGAGAGCTGCAGGAGAACCCTCCTTCTCCCTCCTCATCACCGTGTCTCTTCCTTCCAGGTGCCTGATCGTTTACCCCTGGACTCAGAGGTACTTCGCCAGCTTTGGAAACCTCTACAACGCCGACGCCATCAAGACCAACCCCAACATCGCCGCTCATGGCACCAAGGTGCTGCACGGTCTGGACCGCGCCGTGAAGAACCTGGACAACATCAAGGCCACCTACGCCGAGCTGAGCGTGCTGCACTCCGAGAAGCTGCACGTCGACCCCGACAACTTCAAGGTACTGAAGCCATCACCCTGAAAATAACGCTTCCGAGACGTGTAGCGCTCACAAGAGCCGTCTCACTGGTTTCTTTTCTCCACCCAGCTTCTGGCTGACTGCCTAACCATCGTCATCGCCGCCAAGCTGGGCAACGCATTCACCCCAGAGATCCAGGCCACCTTCCAGAAGTTCCTGGCCGTGGTGGTGTCCGCTCTGGGCAGGCAGTACCACTGAACCCAGCAGCCTCCACACACCTGGGGAGGAGATCTAACCTCTGTTTCAACCAGCCATGTGTCTCCTCTAAAGAAATAAAAGCCTGCTAAAGCAACTTTCTGTTCATCTTGACTTTTTTTTTTTTTTTTTTTACCTTCAAACAGTCGAGTTCAAATGCAGATGACGAGCTGCGTTAAAGAACTGAAGCTGCACTGAATTAGTTCATTGTTGTTATGCTTCTTCAGGGACGAGTAACGTTTTTATTGTTTTCTTTTCTACATGAAGCTTTAAAGCAGATGCACGGATCCAAACCAAGATGCAGGTTTAAAAAAATAAAAAGAAAAAAGAAATATAAAGTTGTTTTTGTGCAGAGAAACACACAGAGGCCTCATTTAAACCAGACATAAACTGCAGGCTCAAACATATTAAAGGCTTTTGTTGCTTTATTGTCACTGTAGCAGTAAAAAAAATAAAAAATAAAAAAAATACAAGTTTGAAGTTTGAAACGGCTGAAAAAATCTGAAAGTTTAATAATAAATGCAAAAGGATGAAACTGTGCTTCTTTAACAGAGAAATACGAACAGAACTCCTCTGGCTCAACCCACTTTGCGTACCCCACCCAGAACCCCCACCCCCCTGCAGCAGAATGTCAGATACACTGAACAGCAGAAGCTGATTGTTAATTTCTTGAAATCTTTGTATGAAAACCTGAAAATATCATTTAAAAAAAAAAATTGTTAATAATATTAACATCAGTCATGGCAGCAAGAAAAGTCTGAACATGTTAACGGTTCAGCCACAAGTTGACGGTAAAAGATGTAAAAACTGAGCGTAAGTGATTAAAAACAAACATTTAAAATGCATTATTTTAATGTTGCATTTGAGAAGTCCTCTGAGGCAGTATACTTATCAATTATTTTTTGTTACACCAAGAAGTCAATATTGCGCGCACCCCAACTCGTCATTGTGACTGTAATAGCACCATTTGTCTGTAAAAATGTTAGAAGTAAACCTCTGCACATCCTTATTAATATTAAAGAAAAAAAAGGAGAAAGAAAGAAAGAAATATAGATAAACTTACAACAAATAATAACTTTATTAACATTGTTTTCAGCCTGTAACAAAAGACTTCAAGTGCATCAATTTGCATGAAATTTTTTTTTATTTAAACTGTAAACATTTTTGACCATTTGATACTGAAAAATAAAATTAAATATGATCAATAATAATAATAAATTCAAATTGATCAGCAACATTTTAACTCAGGAGTGTTATATAAAACACTGAACCATCTTATACTGAAAAATAAAATTAAATATAATCAATAAATAATAATAAATTCAAATTGATCAGCAACATTAAACAGTGTTAGATCAAACACTTTGAACCATCTGATACTGAAAAATAAAATAAAATATAATCAATAAATAATAATAAATCAAATTGATCAGCAACATTAAACAGTGTTAGATAAAACACTTTGAACCATCTGATACTGAAAAATAAAATAAAATATAATCAATAAATAATAAAAAAAATTCAAATTGATCAGCAGCATTTTAACTTGGGATCGTTATATAAAACACTTGAACCTACAAAACAAAAATGAATAAAACGATTTCTGCTGATTTCTTAAATCAAAATGAGGAAGTCAGGATCAGTGGCTACAATGAGCACGTTTTGCAGTGCACAGCTTCTCGGAGCTGAGTTTGAAGCATGATCCTGTGCAAAGCTCATGAGAGAAGAACCTGACAAGTTGTTTGATGACAAAAAATATATTTTGTTAGCAACGAATAAGAGTCCTAACATTTGTTAAACATTACTTCTGTATTGACAACAAAATAAAATAAAACACATCAAAATTGTGCTTTGACAAACTCATTGATAAAACTAAAACATTTTGTCAGCTTTTATCCTCAGTTCTTACTCTTTGTTGCATGTGTGCGTCCAGAGCGTCATTAAAACAGCAGCGGAGGCGTCAGAGTTATTTATTTATCGTCTCAGCAGCAGAGGGGAGCGACACGGTTCAAGCGTGGCTCCACAAACGACAAGGCAGCCATATTTGTTCATAACTTTATTAGTAAACCTGAGATTTGCCACATCCGAGCAAACAGTTGCCGGAACGCACTCTGACAAAATGAGAATGGCGCAAAAAATTAAAAAATAGCATGTTCCCTGGGGTCACACGCGCCCCACTGGCATTGCCCCGGGCCCCCCGAGAGGGGCGCGCACCAGAAGGACTGCTCTGAGTTGATATAAGATAGACTGAAGATAGAAAGATCCTTCTTGATTCTTTGAGGGAAACTGCAACAGCAGCAGCAGCAGCAGCCATAGAAATAGACAATAAAACAAGCAAAGAACAAAAAGTAATGAGTTCACATTAAGACAGATGCAACGATGGTGGAGTATTTTTACAGTAGATGTATAAATGTTAGAGTTCACCTGCTTCAAGGATTTATGTCTCCATGGCTCAGTGAGTCTGCTGGAAAAGGAGCTTCGCTACTTTCATAGGGTGTCATGAAGGACACAATGTCCTCATGTCCCTCCCTGTCTCAAATGTCTGCTTGATGATTTTTACTGCATCATAACATGAGTTTAGTGAACCCGCTGGCACAGCAACTGCACAATAAAAGAAAAAAAAAATCAGCTTTTATTAACATATTCAACATTTTCTACAGCTGTAAACAGCTGTTTTTAACCACAGGATATTATGGCAGAGGAACTTTTAGGCAGCTTTAACTGAGATTAAATACAGTGAGTAAGTCCATATGATGTTGAGCAGTTTAAAGAAGACACAAGTGATGCCTTGGTTCTAAACTGATGCAAGATGAATGCTGCTGGTGCTATAAGTATTTACTATTTTATCATCAGTGCAGTCATACTTAATTTATCCAAACTGAGGTAATCGAAAAAAAAGCCATCTACAGCAGGTAAGATATTAATTGTTCATGACTTTTTTATTTTTCACAGAAGCTCGGCTCAAAATGTCTTAAGTGCTTTAATTGCAGGTTTAGTTTGTTAGTTTTTGTTTCTGATGGAGATTTTCGTCATTACAGCTCTAAACAGTCACATCACTCTTATGTAGGGTTATCACCACAATCTTTTTCTAAAAACCACAGAATGTAGACCCTTCCTTTTCACTCTTACTTTTACTTTGACAAAAATATTCGGTAAGGCCTAAAATAAAAAAAAATACCAATACCAATGGTTTTGTGATAATTTATATCTCACTTCAGGTACTTTTATAAGAACACTGTATGTGTAAAAAAAAATTGCAAGTATCATTTTCCAAGAGAAAGCTTAGTCTTTTTTTTTATTTTTTTTACATTAAATTTCCTTTCACTTGAACAATGTGGAAAGTGACAACAGTAGCTTTATTTTGTTAGATTCATCAGTGAAAAATTTATTAAACTGGATTAAACGCAGCCTGGTATCAGACTCCAGGCACTTTCCAGATGTAGATAAGCTAT
>JARVGV010055983.1:0-12582 GCA_031762435.1 Hypsolebias longignatus | reverse complement strand
TATGACGTGACCGGGGATCGAACCCGGGACCTTCCGGTCCTGAGCCGGCTGCCCTGCCTCTACACCATCTCGGCCCAAAACAAACAAACAAAAAAAAATACAGGTTGTGTATCATTAGTCCAGAATCCACATGTGGTGGAATGACAACAAAGAATCTCTGACTCTGACGTCATTGCGTTGTGCTGCCGCTGCAGGCAAAAACAGCGCCTTTTATATCGGCGAGTTATTTTAATGAATGTCCGATGTCCGATATTGAACTTTAACACTAATATTGGCCGATACTGATACCATGCCGGTAATATCGCGCATCCTTAGTGTCCACCCATCCCTCCATTATCTTTACCTGCTTCTTCCTTTCCAAGTTGCACGTGTCACTGGTGCCCATGTCCAGCTATTAAATAAGACATTACCATGTTGCCACAAATGTCCCGCTTTTTCTGTCTTCCTTGTTCTGGTTCCTCCCCTTTGCTCAAATGGATCCAAACAGGATATCTCTACAACACAGAAGGTTTTTGCTGCAGCTATTCCTGCTCTTGAGCTCACATCAGGTCAAGTGTTAGTGATCAAATTAATGTGCTACAACCAGACAAACGTGTCCACAGAGCAGAAATTTTGACTGTTCAGGGCTCACATATATCAATTTTTGCTGCTCTTTCTGAGTAATTAGATAATTGTCAGTGTAATGACTTGCATACGTTTTTGGCCACAAACCAAACTTGTATGACCGTTTTTTTGTTGTTTGTTTGTTTGGCCCTATGAGTGACTGGGTACTTGTCCAGGGTGGACCACTCCCATCATCCACTGCCTGCTTAGACAGGGACCAGCTCTTGTGCAAACTTGAACATGATTAAGCTAGTACAGAAACTAACTGGACCGTTTACTTTTTCTGTGTATTGCTATTCATTTAAGGTTGACTATTGATGGTTCCAACGAAGTCCAGAAACTTAAAACTTCACTTTTTTTTTTTTTCCTGTGGAAACTTTTTGCCAAATATGTAGAATTGTTATTCCCTTAATTTCATTCAGAATACAGCTTTTGCAAGGATTTGTAAAGCTCATGTTTCTAAATTATCATTTCATTTTTATATATATTACTGATTAGTCATACAGATCTAGTAGAGTGCTGTATGAATGGCTAAATGAGGACACATATTGTAGTGTAAAGTGCTTTGAGCATTTTGATTATAGAAAAGCAATATATAAGTGCACTCCATTTACCATTAGTCCAAACCAAAACCAGCCTTGCAGTAGATTTACTGTAATCATGCATTTTTGTCACTAAAATTAGAACAGTAATCAGTTTTGAAGAAAACACAACAATCAAGATCTTTTGCCATTTCAGAGTAAATAGGAAACCACTGAGTCATATCATTACTTGGAACCACGATAAAATCAATACCCTTAAGAGCATATTTGATTAATCATTTTACCACATAAAAGCAAAGCCACACCCACATAGTCTTTTACACTTTCACCTCATTTCCATGTTTGTATTTGAGAATGTTGATCTAATGATTTTCTTTAATAGTGCTTCATGCATCAGCTTTTGTCATTTAAATTCTAATTACATCCTTTTTTTTTATTTATTCAAAACACACATACACACACACATGCACACATTCATTTTCTTCTGCTTATCTGGGGTAGGGTTGCGGGTGTAGCAGCCTATGTAGGGAGGCCCAGACTTCCTTCTCTCCAGCCACTTGGGCCAGCTCCTCCGGGGGAATCCCAAGGCGTTCCCAGGCCAACTGAAAAACAGTCCCTCCAACATGTCCTGGGTCTTCCTCTGAGTCTCTTCCAGGTAGGACATGCCCAGAACACCTCACCAGGGATGCGTCCAGGAGGCATCCTAACCAGATACCCGAGCACCATCAACTGGTTCCTCTCAATGTGGAGAAGCAGCGGCTCTACTCTGAGTCCTTCCCGGATGACAGAGCTTCTCACCCCAGACACCCTGTGAAGAAAACTCATTTCGGCCGCCTGTATCCATGATCTCGTTCTTTCGGTCACAACCCCAAGCTCATGACCACAGATGAGGGTAGGA
The DNA here is from genome assembly GCA_031762435.1 of Hypsolebias longignatus. NCBI lineage: Eukaryota > Metazoa > Chordata > Actinopteri > Cyprinodontiformes > Rivulidae > Hypsolebias > Hypsolebias longignatus. The sequence continues at coordinate 10,539 of JARVGV010055983.1, read as the reverse complement.
ACGTAGATCAACTGGTAAATTGAGAGCTTTGCCTTTTGACTCAACTCTCTCTTCACCACGACAGACAGGTACAGCACCTGCTTCACTGCTGACGCTGCACCTGTCTGCCTATCCAGCTCACGCTCCATTTTTTCCTCATTTGTGAACAAGATCCTAAGATACTTAAACACCCTCACTTGGGGCAGGACTTCCTCCGCGACCCAGGGAGGGCACTCTACCCTTTTCTGGCTCAAGATCATGGCCTTGGATTTTGGAGGAACTGATCCTCATCCCGGTCACGTCACACTCGGCTGTGACCCACTCCGGTGAAAACTGTAGATCACAACCTGATGAAGCCAATAGGACCACATCATCTGCAAAAAAAAAAAAAAAAAAAAAAAAAAAAAAAAAAAACAGAGAAGTGATCCTAAGGGCACCAAAATGGATCCCCTCAACACCTTGGCTGCACCTAAAAATTCTGTCCATGAAAGTTATGAACAGAATCGGTAACAAAGGGCAACCTTGGCGGAGTCCAACTCTTACTGGGAACGAGCCTGACTCACTGCCGGCAATGTGGACCAAGCTCTGACACCAGTCGTACAGGGACCTAAGAGCCCGTATCAAAGGGCCATGTACCTCATACTCCCAGAATACCCCCACAGGGCTCCCTGAGGGACATGGTCGAATGCCTTCTCCAAGTCCACATAGCACATGTAGACTGGTTGGGCAAACTTCCACACACCCTCCAGGACCCTGCTGAGGGCATAGAGCTGATCCAGTGTTCCACGACCAGGACGAAAACCACACTGCTCCTCCTGAATCCGAAGTTTGACTACCCGACGGACCCTCCTTTCCAGAACTCCCAAATAGACCTAACCAGGGAGGCTTAAGAGTGTGATCCCCCTGTAATTGGAACACACTCTACGCTCCCCCTTTTTTGAATAGGGGGACCACCACCCCAGTCTGCCAATCCAGTTGAACTGCCCCCGATGTCCACACAGAGTCGTGTAAGCCAATACAACTCCACAACATCCAGAGCCTTAAGGAACTCGGGGTGAATCTCATCCACCCCCGGGGCCCTGCCACCAAGAAGCTTTTTAACCACCTCGGTGACCTCAGCACCCGAGATTGGAGAGCCCGGTCCAAAGTCCCCAGGCTCCGCTTCCTCAGTGGAAGACGTGCTGGTTGGGATTGAGGAGGTCTTTAAAACATTCCGCGCACCGACCCACAACATCCCGAGTTGAGGTCAGCAGCACACCACCTCCACTATAAATAGTGTTGAAGGCGTGCCGCACAATTCAACAAATTAACAATCTGACTATAAAATACAACGGCATTGTCCTAAATGTGAGACATAATGGAAATGTATGCACACAGGGCTCCAGGCGCCTCTCTGTGGGCGGATTCACACAGAGATGTATCAGATTAATGCTCAGCGAGCCACTGTGCGGGAATTTTCAGTGACAGTCAGTCATTTATTTGCATCTGAATTTATCACACCTGCTCGGTGGAAAGTGAGATTAGTGAGAAATAATGGGGCTTCCACAACTCATTTTCTCCTATTTGCATTTCTTGTTCTCTTTCCGAGAGTTTAATTGCATCAGTGAGTTCAAATGTCTTTGGCGCTTTGACGAAGCTTCTAAAGTTTTTCTCTAGACTGAACCTGATTCAACTTTAAGTGTTACTTTATGAAGCAACTAAAAGAACAAATAAAAATCCTGCTGCTCTAGGAGATAAACTTGTTTTGATTGATTACTTGTCTCGTCTTTAGCAGCGTTGAAAGAGACAAAACCCTGAGCTGATGTTGAGATTATTAAAGTTTAATGCTGAGATGATGAAGTAAAAAGTAAAGTTCTGGATATAGGGGGTTTTAAAGTCTTCCTTTGAGCCGATAAGTATGCAGGTTGCATTTAATACATCAGGGTCACTTATCTCCAGGGACCAGGTAAAAACTCATTTCCATGGAGGTCACTGCGACGCGAGTGACTTCATGCACAGAGCCCGCTGCAGCTTTAAAATATTCTGTAGATTAGAAGTAAAAGGCTAGCAAGTGACCCTTAAATCTCTCCATGGTAAATAAATGAATTAAAATTTACTTTGCAACTTTTGCAAACTTTTAAACAGTTACCTGCTGCACATTTTACTGTACTGCTGGTGGGAAGGAGGAAAATTAATCCGACATTTACGCTTGACATAAACATTACCAAACAGTGCAGTTAAAAGAACAGAAACATTTAAGAGGTAAAGTGCACCAATTGAGGATGTAATCTTAAACCAATGTTTGGCCTACCAGGGAGAGTCGCTATTTTCTGGGCTTACAGATGATATGAGTTCTCATGGGAAAATGAAAAACTGCATTTCACTGTACTTCGAGATAGCTGCTAATTGTGGATTTTTTTTTTTTTTTTTTAAGTAAACATAAGTCTAAACCACCTTTTTGTGTTTGCATCAGTTTTGCTTATGAATAGTCAGGTTCTCTTGAAGGTTAGGTTTTCAAGATATGTCTTACAAGGTTCCCAATATCCAACTAAGCCTTAAGTTTTAGGTTTGATGACATTAATACTGGCTAATTTTAATTTCTCCTTCACACAATTACCCAAAACCTTCACAATCTAACAGAACATGGCAGCAAATATGGAAAACGTTCAGTGATGGTAAAGACCCCAGGCTGTCTTAACCTAAAGGTGATGAGAGTTCTTTAAAGGTGTCCTTGGAAATGATGTAAATGGAAGGATAGTCTCTTGTTCTGGTCCAAACTATTGCTAACAGCCTGAGGTCTACTGAGCTTCAGGTCTTTTTTTTTTGTTGTTGTTGATTCCTTTTTTATCTGTTGCCATTACCCTTAGCTCTAGTTTATTTAGCCTTTGCTAAGATTTATGCTTTGGAATAAAAAGGTTCATTTCAGTTTGACCCTCTGAAACATATACAAAAGAAATGACATTAAAGTTTGTGAACCCTTTAGAATGTTCTATATTTCTGAATAAATTATAACTAAAACATTAACAGATTTTCACACATTTTCCACTTGGCATGAGGACTTTTAGCCCATTCCAGTGTACAGAACAGCTTCAACTCTGGGAAGTTGGTGGGTTTCCTCACATTAGCTGCTCGCTTCAGGTCCTTCCATAACATCTGGATTGGGTTAAGGTCAAGACTTTGACTTGGCCATTCCAAACTATTTTTCTTCTTCTTGAACCATTCTTTGGTAGAACCATGTGTTTAGGGTCATTTTCTTGCTGTATGACTCGCCTTCTTTGAGGTTTAGTTCTTGGACAGATGTTCTGACATTCTCCTTTAGAATTCATCAATATAATTCAGAATTCATTGTTCCTTCAATGATGGCAAGCTGTCATGACCCAGAAGCAGCAAAACAGGTCCAAACCATGATACTACCACCATCATGTTTCACAGATGGGAAAAAGTTCTTATACAGGAATTCAGATTTTTCTTTTCTCCAAACAAAGCACTTTTCATTTCAACCTAAAAGTTCTATTTTGGTCTTATCTTTCCACAAAACATTCATCCAACCGTCTTCTGGCTTGTCCACATGATCTTTACAAACCTGCAGACGAGCAGCAATGTTCTTTCTGGAAAGCAGTGGTTTTCTCCTTCAACCCTGCCATGCACACTGTTGTTGTTGTTCAGTGTTCTCCTGATGGTGGACTCATGAAAATTAACATTAGTCAATGTGAGAGAGGCCTTCAATCATTAGAAGTTACTGTGGGGACCTTTGTGACTTTCCGACTATTCCACGCCTTGCTCTTGGAGTGATCTTTGTTGGTCGACCACTCCTGCTGAGGATAATAATGAAATTGAATTTCCTCCATTTGTACACAATCTTTCTGACTGTGGATTGGTGGAATCCAAACTCTACATATTTTTTTTAACCTTGTCCAGCCGGATGAGCATCAACTACTCTTTTTCTGAGGTCCTCAGAAATGTAATTAGTTTGTGCTATGCTACACTTCCACAAACATGTGAAAAGCAGACTTTGATAGATCCTGTTCTTTAAATCAAACAGGGTGCCCACTAACACCTGATCATCATCCCACTGATTGAAAACAACTGACTCTAATTTCACCTTCAAATTAATTAATTCTAGAGTTTAAAATACTTTTGCCACTCACATGAATTATTCACCTCCGTAAATAAAATAACCACATATATTTTGTCTAATTTGTTTAACTGGGTTCTCTTTTTACTTTTAGGACTTGTAAAAATCTGATTACGTATGTTTGAAGTCATATTTATGCAGAAACACAGACAATTCCAAAGTGTTCACAAACTTTCAAGCACCAATGTATATAGATAGACCTGTGCCATCTGATAAAAAGAACTGTAGCCATGAAGAGGAAGTCAGTATCGGTAATTTAGAAAATAGGCAATTTTAGCATCAAATGCATGGCGAGAGTTCTGTTGGAAGAACATTGTGAGATTTTTCATCACATCAATTCAGAAAAGACATCTAGGCAGTGGAGATCTCTGCTGGAGACTGTGTGGGACTAGCGGAGCCACGCACAAGCACATCTTTCATAGATGCCATGTTATTGGACATTTTCTGGGAGGAAATTCACAGTCTCAGAATATGTCTTTGGAGTTAAGATTCCCTTTAAATTCACTACTATGTATATGGGTAATGTACAACACAAGTTGAATAGAAATTATAGAAAATTATTCTGTCTACTTATGGCAGCCAGTAAAAAAGGCTCTCACATTAAAATGGCTGAAAGTTGAACTACCTACCATTGAAAAATGACTTGCTATTGTGCATGAAATGCATACAATGGGAAATGTCACATTTTCTCACAATTCAAAAAGATACATTTTATAGATTTGTCAAAATGGTCTGAATATGTAAAGTCTTTAAGGTTGGACTTTATGTAAAACCACATCTTCCCACCCATCCACTAGCCTTATCTTATGATGCAGTACCAAGGCATCTGGTTAAGCCTCTCCAACACTTTTATTTATTGGTATTTTCATGTTTTTCTATTTGTTTCAACTAGCTAAATACTTTAAATATAAAAATAAAAAAGGCAATTTTAAGAATTTGATAAGTTGAACACAACTGATCTCAGGAGAAAAAAATCATCTTATTAAGGTACATTATAAGCATTTTGACCATTATGGAGCAATCTATACCAATGACATATGCAAAGACCTTATATAACCTTTGACCTCAATATGTGACCTTGCCCTTGAAGCTGTGGTGATAAAAAGACGGTGCAACATGCTGACTCATATCCTGATGCATGCTCAATAATCCAGGTTGACACATAGTGCTACAAATTCAAATAAAGTTTATTTAATTTATTGTGAACAACAACAAAAAAAAGTTTACAAACTGATGGACCATAATAGTATTTTTAAAGGGCTATAACAATGTTATGGTTAATTCAATACATTTACCATTTAAACATAGGAAGAGATGCACATTAGAGCCTGGAACCTAAATGGACCTGGCTATATTATGAAGCAACTTATTCTTCTACAAGTACAGAGACCAGGATGTGTTAAAGTATTTTTTTTCTCAGTTATTGGGTACCAATGAGGCACACACACCCCATAGATACTAGGATATACAGTATTGTGTATTGCTACCAAACATGGCTTACCAAGAAAGAAACTCAGTTGCACTATTGCTGCATAACAAACTATGGCCGATCTTGCTTTGATATTTAAACATTCAACCAATTTTCATTATAACGGAGCTGATGGCAAAACAATTTAACTGCAAAAATTGGTTTAATAAAATGTTGCAACAACAGGTGAAATACTGCTTCAGGGCTTGTAGCAAAGGCTGTCAAAAAAAAAAAAAAAAGAAAAAATGTTTGGCAGTCCGAACAAAAATCTCATTGTGTTAATACTGATACAAAGCAGCATCACAACTTGGACTGAGAAGTAATCTACATCAGAAGACTCTTAGAAAATATCTAAAAATATATGTATGAAACACGTTAAAAATGGATTTCAGATTGTGGGGAAAAAAATTGGCATGTACAAATGACTGAAAACGTAAAAAGAACAATTCTTGTTTTGCACCCCATTTTAAATATTCTCCACAGTCAGATGTAGTTAAATAAAATCTAAGTTTATTTGTGCAAAATTGTGTCAACTTCCACACTGCAAATATGATGAATTCAGTTTGGTGTTACAGATGTCACGGTCTGGAAAATACATGTTCATTTTAAGTTCTCCATGTAGGAATAAAGTGATCAAGCGGATTTATGTGTACATGTGGTGTTTTTTTTTAATTGTATTTTTTTTAAATATTTTTATGAATACTGTGAGATTAGTCACTCCTGCTTCATGCTGATGCTGCTGCACCCTCTGATGGTGGAGTCTTGGTGATGCGAGGATGAACTGAGGAGGCAGCACAGAGTCATCTGTTTGCCGTGTCATTTTATTTCAGGGAATCTAGAAGAAATAAAACAAGCTGGATGATTAGATGAACAGTCTTTAGTTTACAGAGAAGGTGGTGGGGAGGTGGCATGTTAACAAAAGTTTGAACATACATTTTATGAGGGACACTTCACAAAAATCAGCTTCTGCACCTGGCTAGACAAGCTTTAAATGTTTTTTTATTTTTCTTTTTTCTTTTTTCTGAATGAACATTTATGACCCAGAAAATGTTAAGGGAAAAAAATTGAGTTCACACACCCATTACATCTAAAGATGGTTCAGAAACAAGGAAAGACAAGAGAGTAAACAAATGTTAGTGATCAATATTAAAGTTGTCCAAATCATTTAAAGCTGCTGACGGCTTCTGCTTTGTCAGATTTCTGGTCCATTACTCAGCCAAAAATACAAATTTGTATTATCCTTACATGATGTTATCCTACCAGTTGATTCTTCGCTACATATGCAAACAGAAACAACGTACCACAGTTATACAGAAATCGAACTCTCTCAATGTCCGAGTTCATCAGCTTTTCCCTCTGTCCCATCTTGTGTACATTGTCACGCTTCGGAATGATTGTGTCTTTCCCGTTTTGCGAAAAATATTTACTGTGATAGTGAAGAATAATAAATTATTAAACATAACACAATTTAGTTCAGAATGTTTTGCGTTAACATTACCTTCCATAGTGCATGATAGAAGTGTAGTCATATGGAATACCAAAAGTTTGACCATTAAGCTTGTTGAAGTTTTTCTCCATCCCTGGAAGCCATGAGACAAACAGAAAGCCTGTATGAGTGGAACCTTTTTATTTTTCTTTGTTTTTGTGAATGCATGCATTTTGTATGGTGATAAGTTATAGGAATCATCACATAAACTTGGATGTTTGTGAGTCCAGCGGTTTGGTGGAATTATTACCTCTGGTCTGGCTATATTTTAATGTCCCGCGGTCATCTGGCCATGGTGGTAGATTTTTAACCATCTTTAAGCCAAACTTTGTATGTAAACAGCTGCCCATCATGCTCTCCTGCTCCAGCTTTGAGCTGAGCATTTTTGAACTGGGACATTCTCCTGTGTTGCTGTGTGCACTGGTCTACTACCAAAATCCAAATATTTCACAAGTGAATTCTCTGATTTATTGGCTGTTATCACACAGAGATATGAGCACAATTTAATCATTGGAAACTTTAATATTCATGTGTGTTGACAGGAGAAGCCCTTAGTGAAGGACTTTTTAGATTTATTGGACTCCTTTAATTTAACTCTGCATGTAAATAGCCCCACCCAGGAACAGACACACACTGGACCTTGTTTTATCATGTGTTGTCTCTGTTTGTATACTGGAAATCAGTGACTATGTTTTTAGATCACATGCCCATGCTGTTTGATTTCACCCCTCCCTGTCTCACTGCTAAACCATGCACTCCTGCATGTCACAGCCAGTCCATTAACCATTTCACTGCTGCTCGTTTCTCTGTTTGTAATTGTGAAAGGATCAAACAGCCCTTGGTGTCTCCCACTACTGAGGAGTTTTTAAATGTTTTGGATCATGTTGCTCCCATTAAAACCAGACAACCGAATCTTAGATCAGAACCTTGGCTGAATTGTCACTCAAGCCGTTAGACAGCAGTGCAGGAAAGCAGAGCGCAGGTGGAAGAAAGACAGGCTACAGGTTTCTTTTCAAATGCTAAGAGAGAGTTGCCGTTTTCAGAAAGTAGTACAAGCTGCTAAATCCAAATACTTTTCTGATATCATTGTCTCCAACTCTCACAACCCCAATGTCCTTTATGCCACCTTGAACTCAGTTCTTCACCTCTGTGAACCTTCACCTCTAGAAGCTTCAACTGAACTCTGAAAACTTTCATTTCTTTAGAAAAAGTTGTGAACAGCCAGTCACTTGTTTCTCCATCAACTCACGATACGTCCATGATCTCATCTCACTGTGTAGCTGTTTTTGACCACTTTGAGCCCATCTCTGTCTTTTTTGGAGCAGGTAATGTGCAGCATGAAACCATCAGGTTCCCCTATTTTATATCGTTCCCCTTTGACTCCTAAAGGAGTTTTTTTTTTTTTTTCCCTATTCTGGACCCTTCTATTCTTTCTATTGTGAATAGCAGTTTAACTTCAGGTATGGCTCCAAAAACCTTTAAACATGCTGTTGTTCAACCTCTGCTGAAAAAAGTAGCCTTGATCCCTCAGTGATGTCCAACTTCAGGCCTGTCTCTAGACTCCCATTTAGGTAACTTTAGTATTTAGCTAGAGTGCCCGTATTGCGTGTCGCTAGCTTAGTGGGACAGCTATGCACTGTTTGTACTGACAGTTTTTTTGTTTTTGTTTTTTGGTGTGGGGGTGTGGGGTGTGATTCAGTGTGAGAGAAGAGGCAACGTGAGTGCTACCTTTAGCTTGATAGCTAGAGCGCCTGTATTGCATGATGCTAGCTTAATGCTATGCCAGTGATGGGGAAGGGGGTGGGGGTTCGGTTTGGTAGGCAGGGTGATCAGTTCTGTTAGCGGGGTGGGACACCCCGCTTGTATAATGATAGAGGAAACACCAACATGGTTTAGATCCTACCTCTTTGACAGAGCCTTTTGTGTCAACATCAAAGATTTTAATTCAACATCGGCAGCACTTCAATGTGGGGTACCACAGGGGTCCATCCTTTGTCCTCTTTTTTCTTTATACCTGCACTGGGTGCCATTTTTCATAAACATAACATTCCCTTTCATTTCCTCACTGAGGACTCTAAAATTTACTTCCCTCTGAATCACACTGGTGCACATTCTGTTCAGCTTCTTCTTGACTGCTTGCCTGACATCAGGGACTGGATGGCTTTAAATTTCTCAAATTTCAATGAGAAGAAGACTGAAGTCATGCAGTTTCCTCCTAATGGCATTATCAAAAACTTAGCAATATGCTGGTGAAGATTCTCAGTCATCCAGGACATGATAAATTCAAGAACGGTCAACACAAAAACAACTGGACTTTATTTGTAAAAGATGTTTTGCTCCTCATCTGAGGTGGCTCTCTTGTTGCTGGAGTATCAGAGAAATTCAGAAGGATTTTCAACACACACAACATCCCAGTACATTTCAAACCCAGCAGGACTCTCAGACAGAGGCTGGTTCACCCTAAGGGCAAAACACCCACACACAAAAAGAGTGGTGTAGTGTATGCGGTCCAGTGCAACGAGGACTGTCCAGACCTCAACATTGGGGAAACTAGACAACCTCTTCACAGTTGCAAGACTTAGCAGTTCACCTCCACTTCATGGATAAGAGACACTCATTTGAGGATCAAAATGTTCACATTTTGGACCGAGAACACAGATGGTTTGAGAGGAGGGTGAAGGAAACAATTTATATTAAAAGAGAAAAAAAATGTCCCTTAACAGAGAGGGGAGGCCTCAGATTTTAGTTTTCAAAACTTATAATGCAGCTTTAGGACGGATTCCCAGCCAGTTTTCATGCCTGGTGGGAAGAGAGGAACCTCATCTGTGAATTAGATTAACAAAGACCTTAGGAAACCCCAGCTACTGTTAAGGTGAGGTGTGATTTGTCAATCTACATTATGTGTGTGTGTGTATCTTATCTCAGCCTTTATAACCTGAACATCACACTCACTGCTCTTTGAACTGAGAAAGCTTCTCGGATGAGGAGCGAAACGTCTTCTTTTACAAATAAAGTCCAGTTGTTTTTGAACATTTTTGAACATGATCAAAAACCACTGCATTGACCTTTCCTCTCTAGCCCCATTAGAGAAACAAAGAATCACAAATCAGGGAGTGATAACCTTTCATGAAAATTAACAGTCATGTAAACATGATTGTTAAATCCTTTTTTTTCTTCCAGCTGTGGTGACTGTCCCCAGACTGTCCAAAAATAGCCTTGAGACTGTAATACATACATTCATGACATTCAGGCTCAATTACAGGCAGTCCTTGGTTTACGATTGAGTTCTGTTCCTACGGGCCGAACGTAACCCGATTTGAACGTAAACCGGAGATCACACAAGCCGACACTTATACACGTACAGTAAAGTACAGGTAGTCCTCGAGTTACGGCCCCCCTGACTTACAGCATTTCAGACTTACGGCCGCCTCCCCAGTGACGTCATCACACCTCCCATTGACTGTTTTATGCAGTATTTTATGTGTTTTTTGA
>JARVGV010055947.1:0-12608 GCA_031762435.1 Hypsolebias longignatus | reverse complement strand
ATTTTGAACGATTTCGGGAAAACCGGACAGTTAGGTTCGGTTCCAAGCGATTATCGATTCTCGATGCCCAACCCTACCTATGAGCAAGTCTACTTTGATTCTTCTACTTGGCACAATTACTTTCTCCAAACCCATAGGTGGTTTGCTCCCTCTGGATTCTTCTGGGTGAATATTTCTAGATGAAAAGTGAGATAGGTGAAAGGATAAATATGTGACACTAAATTCAGTTTGCAAACAGCACTAGTGGTTGAGAATCACAGTTGTGTTCGTAAATACGGAATATTATTTTCTATAAATACATCGTAATACCTCTTGTAAATATTGGCAAACAGCAGAGTGAGACACAAAATTAAATGTGCAAAGCTCACTTTGTGGGGCTTTTGTGATTTAGATAGACTTGCAAAACAAAATTATTTTATTAATCTTTACTCAAACTAGGCAAATTCCATTGAAATCACATTTAACAAGGGAGGCCAGGTTCTGAAGGCAGCCTAGCATGCATATTTTTGAACTGTGGGAGGAAACTGGAGGACATGGAGAAAATCTATGCAGACTATAGGAGAACATGTAGATTCCTTGCAGAAAGACCCAAGAACCAAACCAGGGATTGAAACTCAAGGCAGTTTTGCTGTGAGGCAACAGTGCTAACCATTAATCAGTCATGCTGCACAAAATTGTCAGCGAAAGCCAGGCACACTGTCAATAAATCTAAGGCCTGAGTGTCTGCTGTGAGCTGTTTTTATTTTTATTTATTTATTTATTTATTTTTTTCTTCAGAAACTGAATTGAAATATAGTATTTACCTAACCAACACACCACCAGTGTCCCATTAGTTTACTGGATCTAAACATGAGCACCATTTTTCTTCTTTTATGTTTCCATTTATTCAAAAATACCATCCAGAAATAAGCAAATTGCAGCTGGTATATAAAGTAGAGGGTCAATGTATAGATAATTACAGGGGCTGTATGTTTTGATTGTATCTTTATTTATTGGTCAATTTACCTGTGTGCTGCAGTGCAATCAATAGCTCTGTTTGATGCCTGTATTGGCCGTGCTGCATTATTAGCACCACTGTGCATCTTGTAAGATTCTCTTGACTGCACACAACCTTGCCTCGCCTCATTACAGCTGATAATTTATCCCCTAATGCTCTCTTTCTTCTCACTAAGCCTGTTGACGCCCACCTCACCCCACCATCTGCCCACAAACACCCTGAAAACTGTTGTTAATAAGGAGACAGTGGCTGATGTAAGGGATTGTGGCAGAGTGGCTCCACCAAACAGTCAATTGACCTCAATTCCATGTGACCCTCAGCTTGTGGGAGGGGTGGTGGTTGTAGTGGGGTATCCTGGTGTTTGCTTCCATAACCTTGGTGCACTCTGAGGCCCATCTCAATAAATCAAGTCCCAGTTAATGAGATTAGAGGCCTGCACAGATCAATGAGGACAACCATCCTCAACTCTGCTGTCCTCACGACTCCCAGCAGCCAAACTGAATCAAAAGTATTGATTTTTGCTCCTTCTGTGTGGAGCTCACAGGTTTGCCTGCCACTCAGACCCTATCCACATAAAACTTGTTTTTGTGAATATGTAAAAGTTCTTTCTATTGTTTCAGCCTAGCAGTCACTCATAAACAATATTTTAGGAGCCCCTAAAAGGCATGCTTCAAAACTGGGACCTCTCTTAATTTGACAGGGTGCATTCTGGAAACTGTTTGCTTGGATCCGGTAACTCGCAGGCTAACTAATACTAAAGTTACGAAAAAAATGTGACTGCCTTGAACAAATAAAACCTATATTGGATATGTAAATCTGAGGGCAGCATGGTGGCGCAGTTGGTAGAACTGCTGCCTCTCAGCGAGCAGGTTGCCCCAGTTCAAATCCTGGCCGGGGGACTTTCTGGGTGGAGTTTGTTTGTTCTCTTCCTGCATGTATGGGTTTTCTCCGGGTTCTCCGGTTTCCTCCCACACACCAAAAACATGCATGTTAGACTGATTGGTAATTCTAAATTCTCTAGATGTGAGTGAGAGAGTGAATGGTTGTTTGTCTTGTTTGTCTCTGTGTCCCTGATGGACTGGAGACCTGTCCAGGGTGTACTCCGCCTCTCGCACAGTGATTGCTGGATATGGGCACCAGTGACCCCATGACCTGAAAAAGAAGAAGCGGGTAAAGCTAATGGATGTATGGATGGATATGTAATCAGAAAATAATCACACAAACATTAATTTTAAACATAACAGACACTTACAAGCTTCCTAATATCACGTAAGCGCTGCCCCTTCAAGTGAAGCATTTCCGCTTCTACCCTTAAAAAAAATCTCCACCCCTAAAAGTTCAGTCATGGACAGTTTAATTAAAAACACAAAAGCATACCGGTAATTAAACAGCACAACTAAATTGCAACTCAGTTTTACAGTTTAAGTGGGGCATTAATATAGTTTTATTATTTATTAAAAATACAACGAGAGAAATGTTTGATGTGTAATCACATACATCATTTATCAAAACAACGTTTTTTTATTTTTGTCAAAATAACATCAATCAAAATGTCAAAAAGACAATCCAATTTACTTTAATTAAAAGAAAGTATTCTCGTACAACTGAACATCCGAGAATTGAAGTGCATGATAGTAGTGACAATGGAGATGGTACTGAAGCAGGTGCGAGGATGCTTGAGAGAAGTGTAGTGTGCTCTATTCACACAAGGAGAGCTGTTGGTCAGGCTACTTCTTGTTGCTCTCTAAAATTCATTCATTAAACCTTTATTTATACAGGTTAGTCTCACTGAGCCATGAGGACTTATTTACAAGAGGGATCTGTTCCAGACAAAACATATAAAGTACAATAATAACAGTAGACATCAAAGTTCATGCTCAATCATCCAGGTACAAAATCCAAAAATGGTCAGTCAGGTCATCTGGACAGTTTCTTTTTTTGTGGAAAGATGTTTCGCCCTCTATCCAGAGAGCTCCGTCAGTGTGAGGAATCCCAAGTAAACTGTTTCCCCATCGAGCAGTATACTCCTTTAGTGGCCCAACCAGTTTGTTGGTGATAAGAAGGTTTCTGGGGACTGTCCCCCGTCGAGTCCCCCCAGGCAGGCAGCCACAGCCAAAGTGCCAAAGTGGTTCATGTAACAGTAGACAATGACAACATTAAGCTAGAGTAAAAATGTAGTTAAATTACAAGTAGTTTTATAAAACATTAAATCAAGGTACCGTAAAACAAGGTAAAATATTAAAAACAAGAACATATTTGCTTTGATCTGTCCATTAACATTATCAAAAGTTTAAAACCCCTTAAATAAATTAAGGTGGACAGCTTCAGTTCCTGTTGCAAGGTGTTCCAGATTACAGGAGCTGAGTAGGAAAATACCTTTTTGCCAAGTTCAGTCCACACTGAGGGAACACTGCAGGTAATGAAGGCCTGAGACGTGCATGCTGTTACTGCACAGACAGTGTAACATATGGAAGGAGAAATAAGGAGGTAGCAGACCAAGGAGGGATTTATAGATGAAAATGAACGAGTGTGAGAGCCTACATGTGGATAATGATGACCAACTGACCAAGGAGTACAGAGTGCAGTGATGGGTACGGTAGCTACCAGCAGTTATGAATCTTATTAGCTCGCCATGGTAGACAGCATCAAACATCTGCAAGGAGGTGGCAGGAGCATTCATAAAAACAACGTCATCATAGTCAATGGCTGGTAGGAAGGTAGTTGTTACAAGGTGTTTTCTGGCATTCAGATTTAAGCAAGATCTATTTCTGAAAAATAAACCCTGTTTTAATTTCAGTTTCTTTATCAAGTTTTTGATATGTGGTTTAAAATCGAAATGCGGTTCCACTTTGTTGATTTGTCAACAATACCCCAACCCTCTCACCACCGCCACCACCACCATACACACACTCACACAACAAAAAATGCCAAAAAACTACAAAGCACATCAAGTTCAAAATATTCAAAATAGTTATTAAATTAAGTGTTATGGAGGTAAACATAGCTGTTTCACAGCCCATTAAAATACACCAGATTGCAGGAAATGGCATCTACTTTATTCAAAATTTTCTGGGAGAGGACCCTCCAGATCCTCCCCCACCCCTCGACTATATGCGTCCCAGCATTTTACACTCCACCTCAGTGTTTTTGTGTAATCCCACCTCTAACTGCAGCCTCAAGGGACAGATTGAACAACAAAAACAAGACTAGAAATGTTATTCTCTGAAAAAAAAAAAAAAAAAAAAGCAGTGTGAGTGCTAATGACTAACAAAATACTTATTGTTGGACCAAACAATCGCTGACTGTTTTTTCAACTTTGTTGATCTTTTGATACAACCCCCCACACACACAAAACAAACAATGCCAAAAAAAAAACAAAAAATAATAATAAAAAAAATAAAAAAATTACAAAGCATATCCAGTAAATGTTCATGTAATGTGGAGAAATGAATACTGTAGTTTAAAAAGACAATTATTTGTTTTTAAATAATTTACCCTGATTTGCTTTGGACACTGTGAGGAAAATCTTTGAGGATCTGTGACAAGAGAAGGACTTTCCTCTGGAGGCGAATCCTTCTCTTCAACTGTCTCTCTCTGGACAGTGTCCCTGAAGTCGTTCATTATACTGTATCTTCATATTTGGGCTGAAACGTCTCCCAGTCAACATTGTCCTGCACTTTTGTGGTCTGGATTAAAGTTTATTTTTGTTTGTTCCCAGTTTAAGATTTAAAAACATGATTCACTTGTGTCCAGTTTCAAGTTAATGGAAAAGTTACAGTACCACATACAGGCCTGGGATATTTACTACAGCGTTTTGGTCCATTAGCTGTGTTTTGTTTTGGATAAGAGCTATTTTTTAAATGAAAAATAAAATGAATACATACATAGATAATAAACAGTGATAAAAACATTCCAGTGGGGTCTAGCGTAGCTCCGGGGGAGATGGGAGTCATGCAGAGGTGATTTGAGACCTATAATCAAGTTTAATTGGGGAGTTTGCTTTGCACCAAGGTGTTTATTATCTGGACAATGTGATCTATTATACTCATGATAGATGTCCAAGCTGGATGAAGTTCTCCCACACGGCATGTGTGCACAAGACTAATAGCTTTGTTAGCTCTTTAAACGTGAATAATTGACAGCAACTACTGATGCATGTGAAACACTGATAAGTTCTAACTAGAACAAAGAGGGTTGATTTTATGTAGGAAGAGGGTGCACACATGCACATGAAAAGGAGTTACTGACTATTGCTTCACCTGTGTGTGTAGCTTTCTATCCATCCATCACTTATCTTTACCTACTTCTTTTTGGGTCGCAGGGGTCACTGGTGCCCATGTCTAGCAATCACTGTGCGAGAGGCGGGGGACACCCTGGACAGGTCTCCAGTCCATCACAGGGACACAGAGACAAACAACCATTCACTCTCTCACCTAGAGACAATTTAGAGTCACCAATCAGCCTAACATGCATGTTTTTGGTCTGTGAGAGGAAACTGGAGAAAATTCACGAGAACATGCAAACTCCACCCAGAAAGGTCCCCAGCTGGGATTTGAACCTACTCGCTGAGAAGCAGCAGCTCTACCAACTGTGCCACTGTGCTTCCCCCATGTGTGTGTGGCTTTACTTAGCAAAATATCTCATGAATCACTTGATAGATTTTAATGAAACTAATAAGTACTCATTGGATGTACATCACTGGATTAACAGGAGTCAAACTGATTTGAGATGACTGCCACATCAAAGCAGCTATCGCTTACGTCAAAATGGCTTTAACACGGTCAATTTGGCTTTTTTTTTTTCTCTGAAATTAGGTGTGGTAGTAGATGAGACCCATCCCCAACTTCTGCTCTGAGCACTACAACATACATTGTCATTAATCCAACAAAGTTAAGTCAAGTCCTCTGAACTTTTTTTTTTCTCATCCTTCATCCAAATGACTTCATCAGTCTGAGGAGCCACAACAAACTCAGTCCCATAAGGCTTACTCACATAGTGGGCAAACCAGTTTTATGGTAATTAGATGGTTTCTGTAGTCCACCCTCTCCCACGTCAACTCCTCTGAGGCAGTCATGGCCAAACTGGTTCAAAACACCAAACATCTCATCAACCAAAAACAAAGAAAAGAAATCGTCCAGAGGACCTGAGTTAACTTTGTTGGAATTTCTACCTGGATTATTGAGCATGAACTTTGATGTTTTGAACCACTTTGGCCATGACTGCCTCAGAGGAGTTGACGGGGGAGAGGGCGGACTCCAGAAACCGTCTTATGACCAACAAACTGGTTGGCCCACTATGTCAGTGTGCCGCTCGTGGGATTGAGTTTGTTGTGGCTCATCAGACTGATGAAGTTCTTTGGGTGAAAGACAAAACGTTTCAACAAAAAACGACAGTGTCCAGATGACCTGATTTAACTTTGTTGGATTTATTACCTGGATTATTAGCATGGACTTTGATTGCCATTAGTTGTTGGAATCAACTCTGTTTAATTCTCAAACTAATCAATGGATTGAGACCTACAAGAGGGGGTCGAGATGGGGTAGAGGCAAGGCAGCTGACTAAGGACCCAAAAGTCCCAGGTTTGATTCCCAGTCATTGCACATCTCATGGTGTCTCTGAGCAGGACACCGCATCCCCAAATGCCCCCACCCCTACCCCCCAGGTGCCCCCAACAGCCACCCACCGCCCCACCCGGGGGGTGAATGGGCCAAACGCAGAGAGCCAATTTCATCATTTTATGGGAACATACATTGATGACAAGACATTATTATTATTATTATACATTTTGGAGTCAGTCCAATACAAGATGGCTGCCACAGCCAAATGACCCTAAAAAAAAGACGAGAACAGTTAACACTCAGTCACTTACAGATACTGAGTTAAACATTTGTTGTAGTAGCTGAGAGTCTTTAATAATATCCTGTATAATCTAATCACTTACAGAACATACAATATATGACAATTTTATAAAACAGTGAATTCAGTGTTATTTTCAAGGCTGTACAGTTTCTAGTGGATGATTTTAGTCTAAAGAAGACTAGAAGACTAGGAAGACATCAGGCATTATGCAGCTTTTAAAGGAATATTAGGCCTTGAATTTCATCCTTATTGTTGGGTCCAAGGATGGACTTCCTGTATCCTCAGCAGTTCCAGCTCAGAGCTGAGCAAAGACCCTGCGGGGCCGGCTCCACTCGTTCATACACTCGGTGCCGCTGATAAAGATCCATGTCTGGTGCTGACAGCCAGCACATCGGCCCCTGCAGGCCTGAGAGCAGAAGGCTCCTCACAGGGAAAGGACAATCACTTCAAAGGGCTCGAAGGAGAAAATGTGTGTGTGTTTGGGTGTGTGTGTGTGCACACCTGCATGCGCACGCGCAAAGCTGCTGGTGATAAAGTGGGATGAGGTTTAAAAAAGAAGAAAAAAAATCTTCCAGTAATGGAGCATCGACAGCCCCTCAGGAGAGGCAGACTGCTGCAGAGATATGATGGACTGTGATCACAGGCTTCCTCGCCTGCAGCTTGTACGTTTTCACT
Source organism: Hypsolebias longignatus (assembly GCA_031762435.1). Taxonomy (NCBI): domain Eukaryota; kingdom Metazoa; phylum Chordata; class Actinopteri; order Cyprinodontiformes; family Rivulidae; genus Hypsolebias; species Hypsolebias longignatus. The sequence goes on along the minus strand of JARVGV010055947.1, from coordinate 5,077 downwards.
GATTTACAATTAAAACTCTTTGCCAATATGTCTCTCTTCCAGATGCTTATTGCTGATATTATGATTGCATTTCGTTCTAAATGAGAATGTTTTCAAGTTGGACCAACAGTTTAATGGCAGTACTGGGAACAAACCTCTCAGACCCTGTATTGATTTGTTCAGAGGTAATAAAACCTCACCAAGCTGCAGCAGTGGTCTCCTTTGGCGATAAAGTTAAACAAATGTCCAACTTAATCATTTCAGAGGCACTTTAGTGAGTCTTGAGATAAAAAAAGAGTGATCTCAAAAGAGAATTACAAAGAAGCTACGTTATACAAAACAATCGCCCACAGCCGAAAAGCAAAGGCACACAATAATGTTCCTGTGCCTGTTGAAACTCTCAGACTGTAATCACTGGTTTACACCTACAATTTATTACCTGTTTCAGTCAACCTGATTCAAGATGGCTACCACAGCCAAAGGCAGTTTAATAAATACAGATCAGAACTTTGGTGTGGTAGTAGCTGAGATGAATTACTGAAATGTGTTCTGAGCACCAACAGATTTAGCAGGATATTGTTTAAAAGTTTGCTATTTGGGGACAACTTTTTTTGTTAACAAAGTATAAGTAATGATTTTGCAACAATACAAGGCAAAAACTAAATTGAAAGTTTGGTTAATGTCACATCTAGGGTTCTCAGACTAGTTTGAGGCTCAATGTTTTATATGAAAGAAACTGAAAGAGAACTTTACTTTCAGTAGAAAATTATTCATTTACATATAAAAACAGACAGGAAGTTATTAATGAATATTTCTAGGTCAATTTATAGAAAAAAGGGAGATTACTAGAATGGATTATGGAAATGATGTTCACATACCAAAACATAGATAAACTGCTTGGTCAAAATAATAATAAAAAGGATTAGAAAAAGAAAGCTAATTATTTTTATTTTTCCAATAAAATAAAGAACTACTGTATTATCATAGTAAAACGTCTATTTTGTTACGACGCCAGAAAATCCATTAAATGTTTTTATTATGGACACAAACCAGCTACTTAACAAGTAGTGCTCTGACTGTGTGGGAGATGTTTGATGTTGTTTATTCAATTCAGTTTATTTATAAAGCATCAAGTCACAGCAGAATGTCGCCTCAGGACACTGAACAGAAACATTCATATGTAAAAATAATAATTTAACATTATTTTTCTGAGGAGCAGACTGTTTTGAATTTAACTCCATCACAGAACTCTCATCTTGAACAAGCATGAAGGCGACAGTAGAAAGGAAAAACTTCCTCATGAGGAAGAAACTTTTAACAGAACCAGGCTCAGGACAAGCAGCCATCTGCTTTGACTGGCTGGGTTTGGTAGGAACAGATACACAATGGCAGATCGAGAATCACATGTTAAGATAGAAATAATATCAAATGAAAACTATTCAATTTTAACAATTAATTTAAGAAAATGAGATCAATTTGTCCTCCAGTAGTCTAAGTCTATAGCAGCATAACAAGTCAACTCTAACTATAAAATTTATCAAAAAGGAAAGTCTTGAGTCCAGTCTTCAAACTGGACAATGTGTCAGCCTCATGGACAGAAACTGGAAGTTTGTTCCACAAGAGAGGAGCCTGAGAACTGAAAGATCTTCCTCCCATTCTGGTTTTGGAAACTCTAGGAACCACAAGTAAACCTGCAGTCTGAGAGCAAAGTGCCCTGTTAGAAAAACATAGAACAATATGATTTGAATTATAAGATGGAGCTAGGTGGTTGAGGGCTTTGTAGATTAGAAATAAGATTTTGAATTATATTCTGAATTTAACAGGGCGCCAATGGAGAGAAGCTAAAACTGGAGAGATAAGATCTCTACCAGTAACTCCAGTTAAGACTCTGGCAGCATTATTTTGGATCAGCTGAAGACTTTTTAAAGAAGTTTTTGGACACTCAGATAATAAACCATTATAATAGTCCAGTCTAGATGTGACAAAATGTGTGAATCAGCTGAATTGAATTAGTTGTGGCAACCATCTTGAATTAGTTTAACTTAGAAAATCTTTATGTACGAACATTGATTACGATAGTTTTTGTAATTTTCATTAAAATCATCCAGTGGTTCTTTACAATTCATCTAACAGGCAGAACTGACTGTAATCATTAATGGCAAAGCTTTAAAAGCAGATCTCACATGATCAGTTAGTGCTCAGACTGTGTAATGAGCCACAGCAACAAGCACCAACATTTGGCTTAATACTGTATTGGAAAAGTGGCAAAGTTCTTGTTTTAGTTAAGGTTGCTTAGATGTGGTGATCAATGTGAATGAGGTTGACTCCAAAACTTAATCAGCTGTACTTGTTCATTCAAGTTAAATTTACTGGTTTGAGATGTTTGGCTAACTCTACCAACGACAAAACCCACACAAACCTGAGAACAAAACATCACAAATGGCAGCAGGCAACAACAATCTAAATGTGCACACAATAGACTGATCAATGTATTTACAAAGAAATTCTAATCCTATTAAGACACAATGATAGCTCAAGTAATTAAACTCATAATAATTCTATAGACTCAAGTAAATTGCCATTACCGTGTTTTCCATTGTACAAGTCGCACCGCCCTATAAGTCGCATCAGTCCAAATATGTCTAATAAAGTGGAAAAATCTATAAATGCGTCACTTTGCCGTATACGCCGCATCTATTATGCGTCACCGCTGACAACCTGGAAATGTGGGCTGGTGTTGTGCCAGAAATGGAATGGTTGCCAAATGATGGCTGTGGGAGCGTGCACGGGAGGACTTTCACAAGAATTTAACAAGACTAACTCTTAAAACAATTGTTTGTTTGCTCGAAATTATAGTAAAGTTGTGTCTCAGTTTAACTTTTCCTTAGTAAATGCACTATGACAGTCAAATCAGCCTCATTTCAAAATAATCCGCTGCCTCGTTGCTCCTGGATCGCGCAGACAGAGAGGAACTCAGGAAGGAGGAACGCTGTGCATTTCTTCGAAATGTAACAAGATAAGCACCTAAAACGATTATTTGTTTGCTCGACATTATAGTACAGGTGTGTCTCAGTGAATTGAAGCAAGTTGGATGAAGGTGTCAGTCTATGACAAGCTGATTGTGTCATTAATAGCCACTTTACCTATTGCATGACACAATGGCATGCCATACTACTTGACCGCCATCTAGCGGCTCAAAATGGTAGTGTTGAATATTTTCAGTCAGTATGAACGAAAATGGTCATATCTCAGGCAAAAATTGGTTTAAAATATGGGAAAAAAAATCCATAAATACGTTGCATCCGCGTATAAGTCACAGGGCATGCAAATTTACAAAAAAAGCGACTTGTAGGCCGAAAAATATGGTAAATCAAATTGAACAAAATTCCCATATAAATCAGTTAAAATAAAGCATTAAATAAAATCTTCCTGTTTAACTTGTTTATAAATAGAACCAAAAAATGCAGAAAGTTTAAAAATATATACTGCAATGAAAAGCAATCGCTTCATTCAAAGTTTATTTATTTTCCATCCGCGTCAGTGAACACATCGCTCGCACGTTGAAAACACTTGGAAGAGAAGAGTAAAGGATGGAGCGCGGAAGAGACTGCAGGAAAAGGAAGGAGCGAGAGGAACGAGTGCGTGGACTGAGATGCCCTCCATCTCCCCGAGGGCAAAGACTCTGGAAATGGCTCAGTCGTTCAGAGACAGTATGGAGAAGGAAGGTGGAGAAATAAACAGTGGGAGAGGAGTGGGAACAGTGGGGGCAGGAAACTGTCGGTGACCTACTGGACAAACAAATTGGTTTGCAAACAAAACGGATTAAGAGGCTGAGCAGCAACAACAACAACAAAAAACAAGAATGATGTTGCAATGTGAGCTCATCTATTTTGAAGGGGGCTGAATTTAGAGGCTTCATGTGGAAGCGTGTTGTATATTCCGACTGTGTGCATGTGTGTGCGCACGAACGCTCTGCAAGTCAATATTTGTCTGCTTTGCCACGTCCCCAGACATCCCATTCGGCGCAACAGACCGTAAAGCTGTCAAATGCGACCTGAATATTCTGTCTTCATCTGCTTCCTCCTTTCTCTTTTTTCTTCCTCCTCCTCTCTCTTTCTTCCTCATGCTCACTCGCTTCCTTTTGATTTCCTTATCCATCGATAACAATATCATTGGAGCAGAGATGTTTCAATGGGTGTGATGGCTTGTCTCGCCCCCCCCCTCCCACCAGCCCTCCCTCCCATGGAAGAGCAAGATTATCTCCTCTTATCTACATCTCTGTTTGCTCACACCATAAAATCATTTCTGCCTGTGTGAGTCGTTGATATATTTTAAAACCAGCGCGTGTTTTATAGTTCGTACAGTATCATCCACTTTGTGTCTCTTATCTGCATTATGTTTTATTATACACACACACACACACACACACACTACGGGTTGCTGTTTTCCTGCAGATCGCTGCTGTATCTCTTGTCCTGAGCTAAAGCTAAATGACTTGAAGCTGTTGTTTTTATTTTTATTTTCCAAGTATCGTACAGCTGACGTAGCTGTCAGAACTTAACGTCTGTAACTTTCTTCCAACTGCATTGGTTTTCTGCACCAAACTGCAATTTGCAGATAGTTCATTGCTCTGTCTTTAGTTGTATGCAGTTAGCGTTTGAGGCTTTTAATGTTTTAGATCTACAACAATTTAAAACCCTTTCTCCACCAAAATGTGTCAACTTTTATGTATTTTCCAAAATATTGTTCACACTGGGAGTTAAAAAATCATATTTTTCAGGACCCGAGTCCTTTCATCTGGACAGCTTTGGCCGATATGAAAACGTTTGGACGCCCCTGATCTACATGTTCATTTCCAGTATGCATATCTTACTACAGTATGTCTCATCACCAGTGGTGGAATGTTACAAAGTACAAGTACTTTGTTACTGTACTTAAGTACTTTTTTCATGTATCTGTACTTTACTTTAGTAGAGTTGAGAGTGGGTACTTTCTACTTTTATTCCACTACATTTTACATTAAGTATCTGTACTTTCTACTACACTACATTTTTATAATGTGTTGAGTTACAAGTTACATTCATGTTGCAGTTTTTTG
>JARVGV010055898.1:0-12650 GCA_031762435.1 Hypsolebias longignatus | reverse complement strand
AGATAGATAGATAGATAGATAGATAGATAGATAGATAGATAGATAGATAGATAGATAGATAGATAGATAGATGTGTTGTAAATATTTATCCCTCTCTCTTGAAATAAATAAAAATGATAAAAATAAACACCTCATCCCTCCATTCTTACCAGGCCTGGTTCCCTGCTGCTTTGGGATAAAACCTGATGTCATTGTTGACGTTAAATAAAGTGTCCTCATCCGTGAGGGGGGGGAGGTCAACCTTGAACAAGGGATGCTCAAACAGAGCAGCCAGCCGGGAGAGGAGCGGGGCAGAGACGGTCCGAGCTCCGCTCCCGTTCCCGATGAGCGTCTTGTGCTCCGTGGAGTCGCCCGCCGCCGAGTGCGGTCTCGTCCGCGCGCGGGGGTCCGCCGCCTTGTCGGCGCTGGCTGAGCTTTTGTCCGGAGAGCGGGACGTGAGGTTGGAGCTCGGCTCGTTGCTGAAGTCCTGCAGGATTCTCAGCGTGTGCTTGTTGTTGGGCCAGCCGGCGTCCGCGCGCTGCTTGCCCCAGCCCTGCGCCTCTCCGGCCGGGTGCTGCGCGCACTGACAGCCGCCGCCGTCGTCGCCGTGCGCCCCGGCGGCTCTCTTCTCCAGCTTCGGCAGCAGGTCTATCATGATGTGCAGCGTGCACGCGACTAGAAACACGGTGAGGATCAACACGCGGAATTTGCGGAACAAAATCATGCTGGTTATTGTGAACGAGACCAAACGGCGCAGACACGTCCAGTTGTTGAGTAAAAGGCAAGGAGCTGCAGCTTTATGGTCAAAACTCCGTCATGTCTGACAGTCTCTGCGTGCACAACAGTGCTCCCAGACAGGTGAACACATTGTTGTAAAAAAACAAACAAACAAAAAAAAAAAAAAACCAAAAACAAAAACAAAAAACAACAACAACTAAATAATAATGATAAAACCTGAACCCTTTGTTGGATGCAGACAGAGAGGTCCTGTGAAACGCATCGAAACCTGCTTCTCTGTCAGCGCACAGTCAGACGTGTCTTTTAAAAATAAAATAAAAAGTCGAAACAAAGCTGTCCATGCGAATTCAGGATGAAATCATCAAAAGGAGTGATGAAGAAGGAGAAAACCCCTCAAACCGAACAGGTCCATGGAAAGATGCTCGGATGCTGCCACACTTCTTCTTCCGGATGCGTCTCGAGCGGCTCTGGCAGGTGTTTGGGTCCTGCTCGTGTCTTGGTCGTTCCCTCCTTCCACGCTGCTTTGTTCTCACCTCCAAGAGCTCGTATCCAGGGTGGGTCTGTTAAATCTTGGGTTCGAAGATATCCGAGCCCAGCCTAGGTGGCGTCATGAGGACGAGATTGGCTGCGTCTGCTCACACAGACAGCAGCAGCGTGAGGGGACGAGAGGCTGCAACTCTCCGGGCTGCCGCCAGAGGGCGCTGCTGCAGCCCCACACTAACCTGCAGGCGCTTCATCACAGAAGACATGGATGGAGTTGGAACCTGAACGGTACTTGAGGATGAGAAGAGGTGATTTACCTTCTTCATTTTCTTTTTCGTTGATGAAATTAGAACGCTAAGTGAAATACAACTTTTAAAACTGTGTGGTGACATGTGGCCATTGTTTCCATGCAGCTAGAAAGATAAAGGTATAGTTAGGATTATTTTAAATTGGAGTTCTTTAGCATTGTGGTCAGTAATCCCTATCTTACCTGCAGAAGAAAGCTGCTAGAGCAAGCTCAGGATGCTCATGTAGAAGCTGAGCTAACAGCTACTCTAACTGATTCGTATTCTGCAGCAGATTTTCAGCCATAGGAATTAACTCAAAAACATCATGGCAGTTCAAATTGCTCTTTTTTTTTTTAAAGCTTTTACGCAGCTCTACCTTTGATTCAGCTGATTATATGCAAATATATCCAAATCTAGATGTCTGGTTTTGTTTGAAGACTTTGATCATGTTACTATGTAAATGTCTGATGCAAAAAAAGATGAAGTGTAAAAAAAACACAACAAAGGGTTTCCTTGAAATGCAACAAAGTTTTTACAACTTTATTTGTGTAGAAGGCTGAAACTCACTCTGGAAATGGTCCCATTCTGATTAGCTGTTAGTTAGCTGCTTGATAAAAATGACTCCTCAAATCTTCAAATCATTGACTGTCTTCTACTGCAGGTAAGATACTGACTGCTGATAACTCCTCCACAGAAACCTTCAACATGTGCCTAATCTGACATGCAAATGTGCCTCTTTTATCTTGCAAAGCCCTCAAGATGCTCACTTCTAGCTCCAGAGCTCGTCATAACAGAATTTAAATGACAGGATTAGTCTGATTGTTGACTTGTCTGATCAAAACTTGTGATGTACGGTAATCAACTTTCAGACTCTAAAATCCACTACGTACAACCTTTTGATCTTACATGGCAGAAAATAACTCCCTTTGTTTGGGGGCTTTGCAACTTTCCCAACCTTTTATGAAACCAAGGACCTATTTACAATAGAAAAAAAAATGATGAAAATCTCAAAAAGCTAATTATAATTGCTTTAAAGGTTTGAATAAGCCATAAACCAAATTGTTTCATTACCCTCTTTTTTAAGTAGAAACTGTTTTTAAACCCAAACCTTCTTATGAAAATGTTTGTCTCTCTCATGTCCTCAATCATTATATCTCAATTTGAAACATTTTTGCAGTCCAAACACCCCCATGTGTCTCCTTATTTACCACAGTTCTTGACAAAGTACAAACAATGCTCACATGAACTACAGGAATAGAGAACATCAAAAGCAATTACTGCAGTTGGCACTTACGATTGGGCTGGACAAATTTTCTGTCTAACTTGATTTAAATGAAAAACACTTTATATGCCAAGGAATTTCATTTTGCCAAGTGTGAGGTCTTTTGCCTGCCAAAGAAAAACAAAACAGCAAAAGTCTATTTAAACGTTTCGTTTTTAGCTCCGTCAAATGAAAGACGTTCTGTAATCAGCAAAATATGCACATTTCTTTGGCTTGTTTGTGCTCGCTTTTGCACGACTCGCCACGCAAGCCCACTTGGAATAGCTTTTCTTGGCGTCGGCTCTTCCTCCCATAGGTGTCGAGTTGGAGTTTGTGCCACTATAGAAGATTTCTTCATGTACATAAAACAGGATTTAAACGTTAACGTGAAGAAAACGTTGCCCCCAAGGCAAAAAATAATAAAATAAAATAAAATAAATCTCTGTAGAGACATGTCTGAGCCTTCTGACCAAAAAGGTATTTGGTGAATGATATAATTTGTAGAAGAAAAAACAAACACAAAACAAACAAACAAAAAAACAGTTATTCTCACATTTTGTTGTGGAATCTGATCCTGCACATGTAAAACTGTTGCATTTGGAGTATAGTCTGTGTGTCATGGTGAGCAGAGACCTGAACTCATTTTACAACATATTTTAAACCATATATATAAAACACTTTCAAATAATTTGGGACAATTTATTTATTTATTTTTACTTTAAATTGAGACCATCAAGTTCGAGTTCATGGCAAGTTTATTGTCATTCACATTAGATGTGGTACATGAGGTATTATATACTGTATTTTTCATCCTATATGTTGTAGTTTTTGTGTCATTTACATGCCCTGCAACTTATACGCCAAAGCGACATATTTATGGATTTTTCCCATACATATTTATAAACCAATTTTTGGCTGCAATATGACTGTTTCCATTCATTCTGACTGAAAAATATTGAACACTACCATTTCCAGCCACTAGATGGCACTCGAGTAGTGTGGCATGTCATTGTATCATGTAATAGATAAAAGCGGCTATCAATGACACAAACGGCTTGCCAAAGTCTGCCACCGTCGTCTGCCTGGAGCAACTGAATCAGCTTCATTTTGTTGCGCCGCCCCGACAAAATGCAGCAGATTTGACCGTCAAAGTGCATTTATTAAGCAAAAGTTATACTGAGAAACACCTTTACTATAATTTTGAGCAAACAAATAATTATTTTTAAGTGTTAATCTTGTTAAACTCTTGTTAAAGTCCTCTGGCAGCTCATCAATTTTTGACACATCACTGGCCCACATTTCCAGGTTGTCAGCAGTGGTGCATAATAAATGCGACGAATATGGCGAAGCGACATATTTATGGATTTTTCCACTTTATCAGATATACTTGGACTGATGCGACTTATAGAGCGGAGTGACTTGTAGGGTGGAAAGTACAGTACTCAAGGTCCCAGTTACACCCAGAAATAGCAAACGTATAAAGTATAAAAATAAACAGTATACAAGGATCTAAGATATATGCTAAACAAACGCCAAACGGTTCGTTTGGCGTTCGTACATTATTCCAGCTGAATGACATTCTTGGTTGGACATCTAAAACTGATAGACCACCACACCAAGACAACATGAAACACAAACATGTTTATGACTCATATTGAGCTAAAACTTGGTGTGGTAGTAGTTGAGAGCCGTTCTAAACATAAAGCTTTAACTGACTGCATGAAATCAGCTTTTAAAACTTCATTAATAATTACCATTACAGTAATAACAAAATGTCTCATGAAACAGATTTTAACGAAACTCTCAGGAATTAGTTATTGGACGTAAATTTTTTAGAATCAAGTCAATTCAAATACAAAAGTGACAATGATTCAGACAATTTTGCAGATGCAGAACTTACATTTGACGTGGTAGTTTGTGGTTGAGAGTCATCCTCTGAGCATTAACATATTAAGATATTGTAAATAGCATGAGATTGCACATATTTCCAATGTTTGATCAGAATATCAATAACTATGTCTCTTTTCTCATAAAATGATCTTATTTTAAAACTCTACCATGAAATGTGACGGATAACATGCAGTCCTTTGAAAGAATGCTTTTATTTAACAAGCTTTCGGTGTCAAACACTGTGATTCTTAATATAAAGAATGGAATGAAAAAAGAAAAAAAGAACATAATGTCATACTATGGATTCCAGTCAGGTTTGGAATCCACCAGTAAATATTTCTGTCTGTGCGTTTGAAAGTTTGACCCCGGGGCTTGTCTTTACTTCAGGTTGGAGGCAGACGGTGCAAAGTTCAACTCGACTTCTTTAGACAGTGATGACAAACTAGTCTGCAAAGACAAAGTTACAAACCACCACAGACCAATAACTTTGACACCAGACGAAGGCAAAACACGTGTCTGATCCAATAAATCACACACATTTCCCCAGGGATCAACGCTGAAAAATATGACATGGTTTTATGACTGTCTTCTATAAATAAATAAAAATAAAAAAAGCAGTACATTCTATCAGAATGAGCTCTGCTGAGTCTAAAGATTTATTAACAGGTAATTTTAAATTGAAACATAAGTGGATGTGCAAATATTTCACAATAGGGATAATTGGAGAATAATTGGATGGAGAATGTGTTTTGAAACGGCGTGTCACTGGGAACAGCAGTCTGGATAAAAAAAAAAAAAAAAAACGGAACTGGTGACTAACATGGAGACGGGGAAATGAGTGTGCTGGTGAGTAATGACACATTTATTCACTTGACTTTGAATAAGCTGAAAATGGACTTCTTTGAGAATATGTGTGGGCACGATGCAAGGACACAGTACTACTGTAATGTCTGTGATTTGGTGAAAAACAAAGTCCATGTTTGAACAGTAAGATTTGTTGTGGCCCAAAAACGAGTTGGATTGGTGTAAAGGTACAGCCTTTAACTTGTTGTTATACTTTCAGTGTCAGTTAGCTTTTGTTGGACTATGTGCAGTGAAAGGATAACTCTCATACTTTGAAGTGGACATTACTTGCCCTACGTAGCTCTGTCATTTTGAAGAGAGAGAGTTTAATTCTGGTCAATCGTTGAGCTAACAGCTAGTCTGAGCGAGACTAGAATCAAAGTGGATTGTTGTCATCCCAAAACAACTTCAGTTTCAGCTGATTAGTTTATTTCACAAGACCAGGTCTCATGATTAATGTAAATGTGTCAAAGTTAGCTGAAAGTTTACTTTTCATCTGGTGTTAATGAGGTGTGATGAAGACACGCTCAAGAATCTCTCTCTCTCTCTCTCTCAAGCTCAGTCCTCACCTCCTTCTACAGGTGTGCAGTGGAGAGCATCCTGTGCTCCAGCATCAACGTGTGGCATGTAGGCTGCACAGCTGCAAAAAGAAAAGCTTTGCAGAGAGTGGTGAAGGCTGCACAGAAGACTGTAGGGGTGTTTTCACACCTGATAGTCCAGTAGACTTGGTTCAGTTGGGGACCAATATTCAGAACATTTGTTTACATTTCAGCTGGTGCGGTTTGCATTCACACTGTACTGTCAGTTGAACCAACCTGTTCCCCCCCCCAAAAAAAAAACTACTAAAGGAAACAACACAAAAAAACCTCTGAAGAAGACACTTCATTTTCTTCTTCTGGAAATAAAAACAAAAACGGAGTGGCATCAAATTTTGGCAACTTTAGGATGTCTGTTTTGTCATTTTTCAACAATAGACTCAACATGAGCAGAGGATGAGGCAGAAGACCTCGGAGAATGTTGTTTTTCACACAAGGCGGCTGAGATGGCTCTGTATGAGGTGTGAGAAATGCACATTTGTTTTGATTGTACACAGAATGCCCTACACTGTAGTCCACTTCCTGCTTTTGGAGCGGTTTCTGGTCGGCTTGCATTCACACTGCATTCAAACAGTGCTAGAGTTCACTTCAACCAAACCGAGACCAAGGTATTTAAACGGACCAGAGTTCGCTTTTTTGGTCCATATGAGAGTTCGATTGCGCATTCACACCTCCCCAAATGAACCGAACTTTCTAGGCAAACAGACTAGATTTCGATTAAAGCGGATTGAACAGGGCTTGTGTGAATGCACCCTTGGAGTCAGCCTCCTCCACCATCACATCAACACCTCCAGATACAGGAAGAGGGCCACCTGCATCATGAAGGACCCCACTCACCCAGCACACACACTTTTTGCACCGCTCCCCTCAGGAAGGAGGTTGTGGAGCATTAAGTGTAGAACCACTAGGCTGAGGAACAGCATCTACCCTGAGGCTGTTAGACTCATGAATATCTAACCAGGGAAATCAGTGTAGTGACATCTTAATTGATGATTTGTCATTTTATCAGTGCCGCTGATTATCCATGCTGTTGATCTATTGTCTTTATGCTATATTCATACCCATCTGCTCATAATAGACTCATGTTCAGGCTGCTGTTTAACACACCATATTATATTACATTATTATTGTTTAGTGTGTATAATGGATTCTTGTATATTGTTTCTTTTTTATACTTTATATTTTTGTTATTTTTGGGTGTAAATGGGGCCTTGAGTACACAATTTCATTCCACCTCATGTACCCCACGTGATGTAAATGACAATAAAGAACCTTGAAGGCAACATCAATTTATAAATCTCTTCATCTATTTTATGAACCTTTTCATCGCCCTTGAATTCACATTATTTGGTTATTTATGCACATCGGTGCCTGATGCTAAATCGTTGGTGTAAAGGTTTACAAAGTAGTGTTTGCATGAACAGCTATGATATTTCTTAAATTGAAGTTGTTTTTTAAAAAGCAGCAATCCACTTTAGACGTAGCTCGATTGGACCAGCCATTAGCTTATGAATCCAGACAGGATTAGTTCTTTTTTTTTTTTCTAACGGAAGTTGTTCAAGAGTTGTCTACAACAGGTAAGATATTAATTATATGCAGAATTCTACAAAGTTACAAGTTGCGATGGTGCACAGAATAAAGAAAGCTCCAGGCAATGGGAGGACAGCAGGTTGTGACCTTGAAGTGAATCATCAGAAGCGTGGTTGTGTGTGTTTTCTGTGGCTGGCTGCGTGTCCAAGGATGGGCCGTTTCTAAAGCAGACATGACAGCTACGGCAGCTGCTGACCCATCTGTCATCCGAGTGCTCGACTGCTGAACTTTCATCTGTCCATCCTTCACTCGTCAGCCGACACTGTAGCTGACACCTTATTGTGACTCAAGGTCCCAATTTATACCACCACCAACGGCAAGATGACAGACGTCTCCTATTTATTTTCTTTCATCTCACGTGCTAACTGTTAGCGCCAAACAAGCTCAGTTAAGGCAGCAGGTTGCATCAGGTCTCCACTTCGTTACAGGCTCCCATCCTGAGCAAGCACGCAGGCGACAGGGGAAATAAAAAACTCAAATTTAACAGTTTTTTTGAACCACACATTTTTTTTTTAGCTTTTATCATCTTTTTACAATTTTGAGGCAGGAACTTGCTGGGTATTGTGCTTCTAACACAACTTTCTTGTAACCCCTTTTCACTTGAGGGAAGAGCAGATCTCCGGTCCTAGTTCACAATGCATAATGTTAACATGAAAATAACAACGGCTGTGAGTCACATACGGTGTCTTAAAAGGATAATTGAATAATAACAAAAAAGGTTGAATCATGTCATCTGGACTTCGTTTTTTTCGATTCAACCTTTTTTGTTGTTATATACCTGGATGACTGAGAAAACAAACTTTGTATAATTGAATAATCTTTCCCCAAATCGATGCCAGTAACACCCTAACAGTAGAAGAGAACAAGCCTGGTGCCAGTTGCAGTTGCAGAGTCCTGTTTCAGCAAGGTTATTGGTAAACTCAGTCTCTGTGGCAATCTGCTGTCATGTTAGCTCCCTGCGTGTCAGAATGGGACGTTTCAGAGGGAGATCACAGTCTCTGCTCCAAACAAGGCTGAAGCTGGATCACTGCTCAACCAAACAGAAGTAATGCGCACGAGTGAATAATGATGATACTGTTAGTGAGGTGTCACTTTTAATAGCATGCTTTGGATGTTGCTTTAGCTTGTCAACTAAGTTACAGAGATAAATTGCTTAAAAAGAGCTCGCTGAGCAGCCTCAGTTTGGAGTTTAAATCTGACCGGATTGATGAACTAAAGGCTAGTCAGAGAATCCCACGTCTAAACATGCGTAGAGAAAAATGTTTTTCTCTGTTCTTTATGAGACTCGCTGTGTGAATGCTGATTCAACAACTGTTTAATGTTTTCTTTTAATTATTATTATTATTATTTTTTAATTTGCAGTCTAACTACTTTTTATTTTCTGCTTTTTTAGCCACTCATACATACATCAAAGCGTTCAGCTCACCCAGGAGATGACTGCTATAATTTTTGGGTTTTGTAACTTTTCTACTTTTCAAAATGTTTTGATTTACATACAATATTTCCTTGGAAGAAATTAGTTCAGGTCTCTTTAAAAACATGGTTCTTTAAATAAACTTCAGCGGACGGCATCCGTCTTTGTCTTTTAAATCTTTGCTACTTTTCTGCTAAATTTAGTTATTTTTACAACTTTTAGCTTTTAGCTATTTGCTACTTTCAGCATTCCTTTTGTTACTTTCATCAGACCTTTTGCTTCTAACTAGCCTTTTCATACTCTTAGCAAGGTTTTTGCTTTTTATAGCTTTTAGCTAACCCTTTGCTGTTATTCACTAACATTTTGGTTCTTTGAGTTTTTAGCTTGCACTTTAATGCATTGGTTTCTTGCTGTTCTTGCTACTAATGCTTTTAGCAATCCTTTTACTACTTATAGTATTTAGATACATTTTTACTTCTGTTAGTTTTAGTTAGCATTTTGCCACATTTAGCATTTAACCAGTATTTTGCCAATTTAAGCTCACATTTAGCAACTTTAGGCTTTTAGTTAACATCTTGCATATTTAAGACTGTTGGAATTTTTTCTCTTTTTTAAGCTTTCAACTAGTTTTTTAAATTTATTATTATTATTATTATTATTATTATTATTATTATTATTATTATTATTATTATTATTATTATTATTATTATTATTTAGCTAAAAGTTGTTGTACTTTAACAAGTCCAGTTTAGGCTTTGGTGTAATTTTCAACACAGTCATTTAACATCCAGCTACACTTTTAGCTGAAAAATGCTATTTCACTTTACTTAACATCTATTTCTTAAAATTTCTCAATACCTCCCATTTTATTGCTGGTGGTTGTTATACATTGTCTACAGCAGGTAAGATATTTATTGTTCATGACCATTTCACAGAGGACCACTACAACAGAGCTGCACTTTAGATGTAAACATGTGCTGAGAGGTGTAAACTATGTCATATGACACATTTAGATCAAATTTAAATGATTTGCTGCACATAATCTCTTCTCATGCTTCACTGCTCCACAAACCAGCCTGTTTTTGTTGCCCTGGACAGAAGCGATCAGAATGGACAGCCTGCCAGATAATGTTGTTTTTATAAAATAAGAAGATTGTTTACTGGGTTGGTTGTGATACTTCATATTTTCAGTTGGAAACCGTGATCTGCCACCCAGTGCGATGAGATAACCTTGGGAGACTTTCACCTGCACTCCTGGGTTAGACT
Source organism: Hypsolebias longignatus (assembly GCA_031762435.1). Lineage (NCBI taxonomy): Eukaryota > Metazoa > Chordata > Actinopteri > Cyprinodontiformes > Rivulidae > Hypsolebias > Hypsolebias longignatus. The sequence continues at coordinate 2,303 of JARVGV010055898.1, read as the reverse complement.
GACATTTTGTGAGTCACCAGCCAGGAAAACAGGCATTGTGATGATGTGGCATTCTCCGCGCTGATTTACGTGTTGCTTACAGTGAAGTTTATGAGTGTAACGGAACCGGCTCTCGCCTCTTCCTCTCGACCCTGGCTGGTTTACCAGGCTGTTTGTTATGCAACAGTTTGGCATGACTCTGCATCACAGGCCACATCCTGCCTGCTCCCACTCGCTTGTTGACACACAGGTCACTGCAGGGCATTTGCTATGCCTCTTAAATCCAGGCTTACAAAACCATGACAGACACCCAAATATAGTGAGTAATGGGCATTTCTCTTCCCATTACAGCGCCACTGTGTATGCATGTGTGATGGCATGTCTCCTGTTGTGTTTGGCTTTGACTCTTCATCCTGGAAGCCCATAATTAGACAGCCCTGGGTTCAGCCATGAACGGATAAGGTTAAAGAGTGGGAGCGACTGGCCTGTTTTGCTCTGTGGGTTTCACAATGAGCAGTGCTGCGACTTAATTGCAGGAGTGACACCGCCGCTGAACCTCCATGACACATTTCCTGTGATTATAGGAAATGATCCTTATTGATCGAAAGAAGAGGGGAAGAGTCATGTTTAATTGCATTAGAATAATTGCTTATTGATGGGCCTGGCGAGAACACTGTCCCTAATAATGAAGCTGCAGTCTGTCAGGTGTGAAACTAGTTTACGCCACGATGACCAGGAAGTTGGTTAACTCTTTAAAACCCTAGTTTGGAAACTGTTTAGACCATTTTGTTATTCACTGAATAAACCAGAGAGATATTCAGAAAGCTGGAATTTGTGTACGAGCAATATATTTCCTGGTAACGGAGTCTCCTTGAGCAGCAGTCGATTGTTATTTTGGGATGTCAGCGTTGGCTCAGCACTTCCTCTAGTATTATGAGTTTATTGATCTCTCACCTGCTGGAAATATTTTTTTTTTCCCTTATATTTGATCAAAGTTTAGTTTTTGAATCCCAGAAGTCTCGGACAGGACTGCAGCGATGAAGTTTTGTCGCGTGTTAATCGTGCTGTCACTTTCTCAGCTCAGGCGGCGTTTGGGTCCACTTCTCTCGGCGCGGTTGTGTTCTGAGCAAAGCAGACAGCTTTGATCTCCAGCCAGGGACAGTGGCTTCAGGGGCCGTGCTGCAGAAAGTTGCCCTGCTCCTAGAGGTCACTGCGGTCTGGAAGCCAACACGAACTCACAGAACAAACAAGCTGTTTCAGTCAGGGGCAGCTGACTTGCATGCGTGTGTGTCCGAGTCAAACAAGTCTGAAAATTCTGGACTTCCTCTCATCCGTGCCGTCGCCGCGTGGATCTTTTTAAAAAAACGTACTTGACTAAATGTTAATGGATCATTTTGAGCTCGTATTTGAAAGTGTTTTGATTTAGTTTCCCAGCATTCCTTCTGACAGGCATTAACATTCTGTCAGAAGATGTTACAGAGTCAAAGTGTTGCTTGTGTGTATTCATGCTTCTGATTTATATTGTCAACCAACAGCATGTGGAAGCTTGGTATCTTCAAATTAACATGCAAATCAAGCAGACTGAGAGATTTTAATCACGTCAGCTTAAACATGCTACTGCCAGCACCAGGAATTTCCCTGTGATGGTTTATTGGTTTGATTTGTGTCTTCACATAAACGTCCTCTTTTCTCATCATGTCAAACATTTGAAGTTTTTTTTTTTTTTTTAAACAACCATGAAAGAATTACTCCTCCTCATAAATATGCCAGTATCATAGATTAGAAGAATGTGCAACTTTATAAAAAACGTTGTTTATGGTTGAAATGTGGATTGTAATGTTCAGGCGTCTGCTTGCATCCATCGTTCTGTTTTTTAAAGAAACTGTCGGACGGTTTCACACGCTCTTACACAACAGCTAAAATGTTGCTCAATGAAAAGTGTCTTCTGATTCAGATCTTTTTATTAGCCTGTTGATACTGAACGGGCTCGGACTCTTTTCATTCTGTTCATGTTCAGGAATGTTTAAACAGATTGTTAGGACTGAAATTCCCTGTGCTGTGCCGGAATTTGATCTAAACAAGGCAGATTTATATTTTTCTTTCAGCTGTTCCCTCTTTATGGAGCGAGTCATCCTCCTTCATCTCACTCTGTCCTCACTCCAACTACCTCCATGTTCTAACTGCATCCATATATCTTCTCTTTGTCTTTTCTTTCCTGGCAGTGGCATTTCTAACATCCTTCTACCAGTATACCCACTGTCCCTCCTCTGGACATGTTCAAACCATCTCAGTCTGGCCTCTCTAACTTTATCTCCCAGTTGTTC
>JARVGV010055860.1:0-12674 GCA_031762435.1 Hypsolebias longignatus | reverse complement strand
GTGTACATAATTTCGTTTCATTACATGTACCACATGTGGTGCAAATGACAATAAAGACTCTCTGACTCTGACTCTGAACTTGTTCAAACTTCAGACCAAACTCAAAACTTCCTTCTTTCTTTCTAAAATCTTTAAGAGAAAGTAGTTTTTATTCAACCAAACAAGTTTCTGAATGAAAATGTTTTAAACAACTACACAGCACCGAGACAGCATTGGTAAGGGTCTGTAACAACATTCTGTTTGCAAACGACTTTGGTCAGTTTGTGATCCTGGTACTCCTCGACCTTACCTCTGCGTTTGACACCATTGACCCACAGTATCCTTTTATCCCAGTTAGAACACTGAGTTGGGATTACTGGTGCAGTGTTAGAATGGTATCTTAGGAACAAGAGTTTTTGTGTTAATGTTAGTATTAGTTTATCTGCTTCTGTACCTCTTTCCTGTGGGGGTCCCACAAGGCTCCATTATTGAGCCCCTTCTGTTCTCTTTGCATGGTCTTTCATTTCATTGCTATGCTGATGATTCTCAGATTTATCTGCACTTAAAACCCCACAACTCCAGCTCCATTCACTTTCTGTTAGAATGTCTCGATGATATAAAGGCATGGATGGCTTCAAATTTTATAAGTTTTCATGATCAGATAACTGAAGTCATGTTTACCACTGTCACTGATCCCATTAATCTTGTCTCTCTTCAGCCATATTTTAAACAGTCTCTGTTATGAACCATGGGATGGTTTTAGTCGCAGACTTTAAGTTCAATAAGCAGATTAACTCTGTTCTTCAAAAAAAGTTTCTTCTAATTAAGGCAGATAGTTAAGCTTAAGTCCATGCAGTCCAGATCTAACTTTGAACTTAGTCCATGCATTTGTTACAACCCGGCTGGACTACTGTAACTCGCTTTATGTTTGGGTTAGTCAGGCTTCACTTTCACATCTCCAGCTCGTCCAAAATGCTGCAGCTCGGCTCGTAACAGGAACTCATAGGTTTGAGAATATTTCACCAGTTTTGTCCTTCCTTCACTGGCTCACTGTGCATGTCAGAACTGATTTTAAAATTCTCCTGTTGACAGTTTTAGAATTGTGGCTGCAGTAGCTCTGTTACACTCATTCTGAGATGTTGCTTTTGGAAACTGTAATTCCTCTTTTGCTGATGTAAATCACATATTTGTGATGATCGTTTCCTCTGGTATTGGATGCTGTACAGCTGGAAGGATTTTTACTGAAACTTTTATTTACTTTTGGACATTTGTTATGATGTGAAACCATAACAAAGTGTTTTGGGTTTTTTTTTTTTTACAACCGGGAGCAGCTGATTAACATCTCAAAAGCTCAAATAATAACAAAACTACAGCCCCAAATCTCAAATGAGTTGAAAAGGAGACATGTGGACGCATTCTCATCTACCTGCTGGCTGTGCTCCAGTGTCTGTGTCAGTGTCCGCTGGGGTCTCTGGAACGTAACTCCCACAGTAGGTGAGGGCCCACTGAATCTTATACCAAAGTATTCATTCATTTCAGCCCTAGGTTTATTAAATTAACTCATAAACGTGAGGCCAGCTGCCGACGTGGGTTCAATGAGAGTGAGGTGGACAACAAAAATAATGTGCATGGCCTAAAATACAGATATGTAAACCTGCATATAAAAATAAGCTGTGATTTATAAATGTAGATGCTTCAAACACAGACACAGCTTGCTGGTCACAGACAGACAGCAATCAAAAATTATCTACTTTTTCTTTCAACTCTGAGTCAGTGACTAGTTCCAACAATCACAGTTGACTGAGATACATTAATGATATTAAATCAAGTGACCCCTGCGTCATCGGGATCAGGTTCAAAGGACTGGCTCAAATCCCTCCTGACACCATGAATGGGGACTCTATTAAGTCTGAGTGGGTACAAACTGACATGTAAGCCTTTACTGCAGCCATGAATGTGTAACATAAGCCAGGTCCTGCTACATGTGACAGCAGAAGCTTGTGGGGAGGGGGGCGCCCGTCACTGACCACAGCTGAGAGCTGTGTCTGAGTCTTTTACTGGCTCGACGTGCCTAGTTGTCTCCCCGACAAGTGAGGCTCCCAGTTCAGCAATGGCCACTTTGCCATTGATAAGTGTGACTGCACTCGGCCCTCGTCGTAGCGGTTCTTCTCAGGTGGAGGTGATTTGCCACTGTGACTTGTTTTCCCACTCTGTGGGCAGGATGGTCTGTGGGCCGGATCATAACAGATTATTGTATACAAGCCACGCCGCCCGTTGTGGTCCTTAATAGCTCCAACTAGACTTCAATTTCTTTAGCTTATCCCGGCACTGACGTGTCACTTAACAAGCTAGCATTCATTGAAAGAATGCATACTGACTGCTGCTTTTTATGACAGAGTTTAAATAAGATCAGGTTATGATTAGATGTTCTAGCCACTTTGGTCAACCCTTGTACATGACATTAAGCACAATATCATGCAATAGCTCAGTATCTGTAAAACTGACTGTTACAACCATTTTTGGGTAGAGTAATGTTCATTCGCTGAAGCGACCACCTCAAATCGGAGTGACTTGGAATGTTTTCATTTGTAGATACACATCCAGTGAGTAATTACTGAGAGTTTTTGTCCAATCTGTCCAGTGGTTTATGATACTTTGCTAGCAGAAAAACACTCAAGAGCAAAAACATTATAGTCTTTCGAAGTGGGCAGTAACAAACCCAAAGGAACATTAAAAAACATTAAATGAATACAATCCAGAGACTAAAAAAATACCACAAAACCACATGAAAATTCAAAGCCAGGTCCACAGATTATCCACTAAGGAACTGAAGCAACATATTAGCTTTAACACCTGCACATTCCTGCAGATAACTTACAGAACGGGTCAACAGCTACGCTGATATAAACTCATCAGATGTGACATTATTATGTTATAATCAGCTTGACTCTGCTTAATGGAGCTCTGACTTCATTTCTGGCCAGTAAGTCACTGGAACCTGAAACATGATACAAGCGATGCTTTGTTCTGGCTTCATGCAGCTAAAATCACACAGAACAGAAGAAAAACCTGCCAGCAGGAGTTGAGAAGGTGAAGATGTGAGAACCACCCACTTTAAATGGGGCAAAGGGCCATACGATTCCCACAACATGGAGACTGTGAGCATGATCACAGAAGTGGACATAAAGGAATGTCATATTTGTTAGTACTGTATATGGATTTGATCTAAGGAAGTGGTTCCAAACCTCAGAAGGCCAGCCTCTGAGATTTTAATGGGCTAGAAGATGTTGACATGTTTTTTTACATACATTAAATAATATATTAGTTGCTAAAGGTCTAGACCAACACTTAAATGCATCAGACCCAAAGCTGATTTTTACAAGTGGTGGTGCATTGATTACTTTAAAAAATAAAAGGTAATGAATGTTGTATACAACTGAGGCTGGTGCACATTTTGTCAAACAGCCAGTCCCAGTGGATGTCAGATGAAGAGCCTCAGTTAAACTAATGTTTTTAAAGTTCACATAACTACGACAGGAAACATGAGTGATCCACTTTTATATTTCCACCGTAGTAAACATGTAACAGTTAATACATTTACTCCAATGTGCTTTAAATTATTATCAAATAAGTGATGGTAATTGTTCTCATGTTGTAATATCTAAAGATTGCAGAAAAACTGTAGCGAAGTGCAAAAAAAACAGCAACGGTGCAACGAGCAGTGAAAGAGCTGTACTAACTTCACCACTTGGACATACTGAGATGACCCACAGCATTTAAATCAAAACACATGAGGAACATGAGCATCACTAATTAAACCAAAGCACATACACTTATTATGATGGAAACATTTTAGTTTCAACAAGCGGCAAAATTTAGCACTTGATCCAACTACTGGGAGTTTGAATAAAACTGATAAACTGAGGTTAAATCAAAAGTTTCAGCCTTGCGTCCACACAATCACAGCATTTCATATCACTTCATATCAACAGTAAAGAACAGTCATGTGCACCTCTGGTCTGTGGCCGATACAATGTGCATCTCCAAACACTACAAATAATCTGATTGTATACATGCAGTGAAACTCAATAAGGATGCAATATGACTCATCCTTTATTCACAATACAAAGCTAATCAATGAGTTTGGTGATCCAATGCAAAAATAATCAACAACTCAAAAGAATGGTCCTACTAAGTCAGTTATTGGGACAAATTATTTACTGCCTAATGACTGCAGACAAAAAGTTGTGTTTAAAATCTGCTGAATATTTTCATAAAACCTAACTCAGGATTAATAAGTACACAAAACTGGAGTTCAGTTCAAAGCTGAATAAACTTCCCCGCAGTAGATGTTTTAGGATTCTTATGCTCAGCTGTGTATTTTATTTTTTTAATTTTTTTTATTTATTTATTTTTCAGAAATCGTTTTCTGAAATTCAAATAGCTGTAAGCACACTTTCAGAGGGTTTGTGGCTGTTCATGCTGGTGCAGCTGCAGTTTTCCATCTGAACTGTAGGTGTCACTGTTGAGGATACAATACTGCTGAACAGGAGGAAGTTCAGCCAGAAGAACAGATGCAAGAAGAGGAGAGAAGGAAAATGTGTTTTGTGTTTATATAGTCCCCATCCTCGTGTTTTTTGTGTATTCGCAGTTTGGAGCACAGCTCCTCATCCTTCTTGCTTCTGGTGTATTTTCACAACAGCGCAACACACAGGCCCGGTACAGTTACTACAGTGTTTGGAACAATTTTTTGTTCCTGTCGTGTAAATTAAAACATTTGTGGAAACGGTTCCGTGTGTAAAAAATTATTATTTTAGAAACTAAATAAAATGGCAGTTTTGGAAAAACTGCATTTTCTCATATGTTTTTAATAGCAACCTATTAAAGCTACATTTAGGGAGTTATACACACAACTGTCAGTATGTAACAGTCCCCAGACACTGAGACAGGTGAGTTAACACATTTAGCGCAACAATGTTAAATTCCAGCGATTCCAGACATTGGATGTGTAGGATTCAATAAAAGGAAGGTAGGAATTCAGGATATACTCATTCGAGGGCCGAGATGGTGTAGAGGTAGGGCAGCCGACTTGGGACCAGGAAGTCGTAGGTTCAACTCCCCACCATGCTCATTTGTTGTGGTGTCCTTAAGCAAGACACGTGCCGTAATCCCTAATTGCTCCCCGGGCGCTAGCTGCCCACTGCTCCACCTGGGTGTACAAAGTATCTCATGTGTGATGGGTTAAAGTACAGTGCTATGTGTTGTCGTCATTGTATGATCCCATACAATCACGAAACGTGATGTTTGTCATTGTAATGACGACAACACAACTCATTCTTCTTCTTTTGGCAGCTCCCTTCTTTAGGGGTTGCCACAGCAAACTATCTCACACCAAGACTTGGATTGTTTTTATGCCGGATGCCCTTCCTGACAACCACAGACCATTGAGCTACCATAGCCCTCTGTGTAGAGCAGAGAGCTCCTATCTAGGACATCCAGGGAGCAGATGATGGGGGTTAAGGGTCTTGCTCAAGGGCCCAGAGTGGAGCAAATGAGGATGGAGACAGGTGTGGGTGCCTCAGCTTTCCCACCCACATTTTTTTTATGTTGTCAGTATGAGTAGTTGAACCGGCGACCTTCCAATCACGGGCCCACCTTCCCTAACCTCTGTGCCATGTTACAAAAAAAAATTGCATTATTTTATTTGTATTTTTAGCTGACTCCATTCAATATTGTATTAATCCAATTTGGGAACTTAGTTTTTTGTAACGTTGCTAATGAGAGTGTGGTTTATTCATTTGTTTCATGTTGCTAAAATGTTTGAAACTGTAATTTTCAGGAAGCTTAACAACTTGACTGGTTTAACCATGTCATTAACAGTAAATGAGCACAGATCCGCTTAAAATATAAACAAAGTAGCAGAAAACCTCTCGACTCATGTAAAGTGTAGCTGAGTAACCGTTATAAACTGGGTGTAATGGAGGCTCTGCCCCAATCTTCACATCTAGCTACGCCCCTGTTACTCGCTTTTCGTGAATGTAGCTTTCCTTTGCCATCAAAGTCCGCTAACGGTTTAGACAGTTAACGCGGTGAATGTTTGACACAGGCATATTCAAATGCCGCTAAAACAAGCGATTTGTCCCCCAACTTCACGAAGTATGTTCGGTGAGACTCCTCGAGTCCTGTGTTGTTGCCGCCCGGGGTGTTTCTCTTCCACATCCTCCACTGAGTCGACATTAAAAAGGCGGTATTTTATTTACCTGACGCTGCTCCTGCTCTGTATTTCCCGGCTCGCTGGACTCGGCAACGGTTTCAGGTACTCCGCTATTCTCCGCAGGCTCCGACAGCCTCTCGCCATCTTCTCTTCTGACGGTTTCTTTTTTCGCTAGCTGCCACAAGTTTACAGGCACACAGCTCTGGTATGCTAGCCCCGCTGACGTCACCACCCTTCACGGCTGCCATTGGTCGAGCCGCATCCGCCGAGCGTTTTGATTGGCTGCTTCTGCCCCGTCGTCAGTGGGGAGTACTGACGTTTCCGCACGCGCACGTGTACGCGCGGAAAAGTCACGAGATGCTGGCTCGGGTTTCGGTGTCCTAACACGCAGGTTCACAGAACATCTTTTTTTGTTTTGGTTCGATACACACAGAGTTTTATAGCTTTAAGTCGCTTCAGCTGCATTCTTCCTTTACTTATTGGCCTTAACAAGTATAAAAGCTGCTTCTGCTGGTTTTGGTGTTCAGGCTTCTCAGCCCATTCCACCACTAGGACTATTAAAGTAACTTTATTGTTGCATTTAATAGTTTGATCAATTTCGGACACGCATTACACAGGTGTATTGTTACAAATTAAGGTCCTAGATCTAAAAATATTGTAAAAGCAATTTAAGCCATTGTAAGCAGCACCCTGCAGATGTTGGATGTTGTCTATCATGGTGTGCTTTCATGAATGGCTGTCACTACCGTACTCACCACTGCACCCTGTATTCACTGGTTAACTGGTCATCATTGACTTCACACACTCTCTCATTATTTTCATCTTTAAATCACTTCTTGGTCTGCTGCCTTCATACATCTCCTCCTACATGTCTCTATGTGAGTGCAGCTACAGCGTGCGCTCTCAGGACATTATTACCTGCAGTGTCCCCTCAGTGAGGACAGAACAAGGCAAAAGGATCTTCTCCTACTCTGCTCCTGTCTCCTGGGATATCTTACAAAAACATCTGAAGCTCTCGACCCTGACTTCTCTAAATGGCTTTAAGAATCCGTTGGATTCCTGGCGGGAACCAATGCAGACATGTTCCTGTTTTTAGTCACGTGATGTAGGGAAGTGGCTTAAATATGTCAGCAGAGGCTGCCAAGGTGTCATATTTGTTCTGTGGGTTCAGGCAGATGGTGTAGTTTGTCCTTCAATGGAGACTGTACTTTGGCTTCTGCTACCGTGAGCGGGCAGGATTTCAATCAGTGTTTGCTTATGGTTTGTAAGGTAAGCTACGCTAATCGCTAGCTCCTCACTGTAGCCAAATATTTTATAAACTCAGTTAGTATAACTACTTTTTTTATTTATTTTTGCAGTTAGTGAGACGTTGGTGCATCGCCTGACAAAGTTTTGGGTGTTTAAGGCTGTTATACAAATATCAGCTGTAAGCTTTGCTAGTCGTTTGTTTCATTTTATGTACTTCCTGGGTTATATGTGCATGACTTAGTAACCTCAACAATCTCTCTTTAGGTTTAATGACAGATTATTTAATTTTGTGTTTGTATTTATTTATTTTATAAATTATTACTATTATATGTATGTATGTACATGTATTTGGAAATCTGCTTTAATGTTAGTTATGCTAACATGCAGTGTTTGCTTATGGTTTGTAAGGCGAAGCCACTGGCAAGTGCACCGAATACCACAATCCAAACCACCATGTGTCTGACTCCTGCTTCACCCTGCACGACAACAACCCTTAATACACAACGCAGAACTTTCGGAAGTACTGTAGTGAGGTGCCATTTCATACAGATAGGGTTACAGTATTATATTGTAATATTTTATATTTAACCATATCACACTGTAACATGTATTATATTGTAACATTTTGAGTTGTACTGCATTGTATAATATTGTATTGTAGCATATTGTGATATATTGCATCGTATCGTGCTGTTTTGGGAAACACACGTTAGCTGTTAGTAGTTGGATTGAGGACAGAGGATGCAGAGGTGTGATGCAGGGTGAGATGGTTGAGTATGACTTGCAGTGGCGACTCCTGAAAAGGGAATGCCAAAAGATGGAGAATAAGAAGTATCATATCGTGGTCTTGCATTGTTATATCGTACTGTGGCTTATATTGTATAGCATCTTTCAACAAGATAAAGGTCGATTGAGGACAGAGGATGCAGAGGTGTGATGCAGGGTGAGATGGTTGAGGATGACTCGCAGTGGCGACTCCTGAAAAGGGAATGCCAAAGGAAGAAGAAGAATTTTATCATGCTATTGTATCGTTATATCACATTGTGGCCTATCATATTGTACAGCATCTTTCAACCAAGTAAAATTGGATTGAAAATAAAGACTTTTAGTGGAAAAGTAACCAAAATAAACCAAAAATCAATCCTGTTTCAGAGCAGCTGAAAAATAGTTCCAACTTCACGGTTCATTTTTGAACGAGCCGATCTTTGTTCTGCTTTTTGCACGTAGACGTTGATATGAGGCAGCACGTGCAGACATTGTTGAGCCGCAGGCTGTCACGAGTCGATTAAGCTTTGTTAACTGATACTGTGTGGTACACTCCAGTCTGGTCTTACAGATCCTTACCTGTAATCCCTTTAATCCCCGCTCAAACAAATCGAAGAAGGAAGTCCCTCACAGTGAGACTAATGAATGCACACAAAGCCTATTCCTTTTTTTATTTATCGTATCTATATCTGCTCATCTTTTTTTGGTGTTTGAGCAAATACAAAGGAAAGTAAATACAGTATACTAAAGAAAAATGATTCATTTAAAGTAAAATGTATGATATTGTGGACTATTCAGTATGAGAAGTTTCAGCAAAAAACACTCCAACTAAAGGCCTAGCATTGTTAAATGAATGCTAGGCCTTTTATGCCAAGATCATCTCATCTTGAGTTGTAGTCCTTATGGGCAATCTCATGCAGTGACACACTCATATCTGTAAAATTGACTGTTTAAAGCCGTTTTGTTGTTGATAAAGTGGCTTTTCTTTGGCAGCCATTTTGAATCCAAGTTAATTAGAAAATAAATATGTTGTATATTTCAACCCAGGTTTGAATGAATGACTGCTCCCCCCAAAAGTAACATTGTTCGTATTTAGGAAAGATCAGATAGACACAAAGGGGTGTCGAATAATTGTTTTTATTAATGAAAATAAGTTTGTTTTCTTTTTTTTTTAATAAGTGCGGAGTGAAGAATACACTCTAAAAATAAGCTGCATAAATCTTGAGATAAAAATGGCAGATTATCTCAGTTTGAAACATGTGTTTTCATTATGATAGAAGATGCCTTCCATATATTGTATTATATATATACAGTATTTATGTTAGTTATTGGGGGAAAGAAGGGAAAATATTAAGGAGAAAAGGTGGGACAGCTGATTAACAGGCAGGAGAAAACAGAGCAAAATGAAACTGGATTCATCCCGACACTGATCAACCCTGCACAGCAAACAGCGTGGCATATATATGTCCCCCTGGGTCACTATGGACTGCAGTGGAAGAGCCTTTTATCACAAACACACTCACAAATAATCACACACTGATGTGCAACGGCAGGTACAGGCAGCAGACAGCCCGTCCTGTGGGACTCAGGCTGAGGGTTCGTTTTCGTCGTCTGTCCTCTCTGTCTCCGAGTCTGATTACTGTGTGGTTACCATGTCAGTTCGGTTTAGAAAAATAGAAATTATGGGCTTAGTTTGTCGATTTTTAGACAATTAAAATTGGATTGGCTTTTGGCCCATCTGTAATTCCAATTATGGAAGCGAACGGTTGTACAGTGGCTGACATGTCACCGATATTCTGATTCTTTTGTTTCACTCTGGTTAAGTGATACGGTTGGGCTGTTCTGTCAGGGCGCCTGCAGCAAATTAACTGAGAACATAATGAATATCTGGAAGAGGAGATAATTCTCTGTTCCTGATGAGCCATTATGTTTCACAAAGTCTCTAAATCTGCAAAAAAAAAAAAAAAAAAAAAAAAAAAATGCACAGAAACCCCAAATGATGTAGAGAAAAAAAAAGTTTCACAAAGCAAGAAAAAGGTTTTGCACTTCAAAATATGTAGTTTGACACGTTTATAAGAAGGCTTTTGAAGCAGTTGACCTTTGAACTCATACTGGACTGGGCTGGGTCTCTGACACAAAAGGTAAATAGAAATATGCACATTAAAAAACTGAAAACCAATGTTGTTTGTCTTTTGGTTCCAAATGATCATCCTTTTGGTTTAAATGTCTTATTGCGCTCCTTAGTGGAAAACAAAAGAAAATAGCGTGTCATGTTTGATCACGGTCTTTGCTGCATTCTTTCATGTGCATGAAACCAGTGGTAAATGTCAGGTGCACAACAAAGATGGATGGCATGTATAGCAGATGTCCTCTAAAGAAAAGTGGGACTAAGACCATCAACAGAACAAACATCATGACAGTGGTGACTCGCTCAGAATGCTAAAATTGTGACTGGGTAACACCAGGACTTGGGGCGCCCAGGACAGCACATCTGCTGCCCACTGCCCAGCTCACACTGAACCAGGTGGGAGGCACGTGTTAGTCGTAACCTGCGGCTTCTTCTGGTCCCAACAAAAACAAGAGCTGTGTAGATTCTTGGAACAGGGCTAACTTCATTTTTGATGGCAGTTTGTCTTGTCTCTAGTGTTGTAGTACTCGAGCCCGGTTTTGGTCTTAAGACCGGTCTCAAAACCACTTTTTGATGGTCTCGGTCTGATCTCACACACAAATAAATTATTAAAAACTCATACATTGTGATTTCCGGATTATTATTATTTCTTAAGATTATGTCTCTCACAGTGGACATGCATTTAAGATGAACATTTCAAACCCCTCCATGATTTCTAAGTGGGAGAACTTGCAAAGTCGCAGGGTGTTCAAATACCTGTACTTATTTTTGTCACTGTATCTCAAGAGCTCGTTCGTGGATGACGATGGAGCGAAGGATGGACTGACACTGCAGAGGAATCCCTGATCCAATGTGGCCATACTTTTAAAACTGTCTGGACAAAAGAATTGACCCAAAATGTGAAGCTCTTGATAAACTTTGTCTACTCTCCCAACACTTGCCCCTATGGTCATGAGACCAGGATGATGACTGAATGAACAAGATCCCAGATACAAGAGGCTGAAATGACCTTTTTTTGTTGCACATCTGGGCAGAGGGTGAGAAGATCCATCATCCTGGGGAAATCAAAAGGACTGAGCTCAGGCACTTCAGACATTTGATCAGGATTCCTCCATGTGGTGGAGTTTCAGGCATGTCGTTCTGGGAGGATAGCCAGAACTTGTAGGAGGGATTATACGTATATTCTCTCTGGCCTGGAAACACCACTATCTTATCTTATCTTAAAACAAACTTGTGTGTGTGTGTGTGTGTCGCTGGATGGAGGGACATCTTGTGTTCTCCTTGAATGATTGACAGATGGATGGATGGTTTGAGCTTCACTTTTGTCACCGACACAAAAAAGGAGTGTAAAAGAAGGGTTTGTAAACACTCCTCTGACACTCACATTAAAAGCTTGACTCCAAAAGAAACATAAAAAAGTATTCAGCGTTTTATTAAAACATCATTTCTCCTGTCAGGGTTTTATTGTGCTGCACATAGAGAGAAAGACATTTCCATCTCTAAACCTTAGAGATCAGCTTTGTGCTTGTTGGTTGTACTGAAACGATGATTGGTAATCTTGTGAAGTGGTCTTTTCAACCAGCGTCTCAAAAAGAAAGCTCAATGGTTTCCATGGAAACAATACCACTCACTTAAGGATTACCAATTATAGAATGTGTAATTTTATTATCCTCCCTTGCACGTTTTCTTTCTCTCTTTCACACATACAACAAAGAACATAAGGCGATCGGTGGTGACAAAGTTAAACATTGAGAATCTCGTTTAAGAAAATAACCTTTTCTGCTTTTAGGAGAAAAGATATCGCCAAATTTCTAAGTTCTGCTCAGTCAGAGTTCAGAGGATGTCTCGGCAACTACCACACCAAATGTTAGCGCCATATCTGTAAAACCAACTTAATTGTTGCCCTTTTTGCCTTTACAGTCAATCAGCTGTTGCAGCCATCTTGATTTGTCATCCAGTCATTGCTTTCTGAGGGTTTCATTAAAATCCACCTGGTGTTTTTGAAATATTTTGCTAACAGACACCCATGCTTACCTTTCAAACAAGTGGCTTTTATTTAAATCCATGACCAAACTGGTGTATTTTTGGATTGTAGAACGGCTGTAAAACAAATAAACCCTTGAGCGTCAGTTTTGTCTCGCTCCGATAATAACGCGTCAAATCAGCGAGCACTGATCGCAGCCTTCACGTCCTGAAGGGTCCAAAAGAGGTCTGAGACAAAACGCAAGAGATGGAACATGAAGGCGTTTCTGAAGTGATGACGCCGTTTTAAAGAACATTTTGAGCGTTTCTGTTGCCGTGTATAATAAAACTACAGAACGTTCTGAATTGACTTGTTTA
>JARVGV010055857.1:0-12677 GCA_031762435.1 Hypsolebias longignatus | reverse complement strand
TCCTTGTCACTCCTAAGGAGAACCTCAGCATCTTCATTTCTGCCACTTCCAGTTCTTTCTCTTGTCTTTTTGTCAATGTCTCTGTCTCCAGACCATACAACATAGCTGGTCTCACCACTGTCTTGTAAACATACCCATAAACTTTCATACAAAAGTCAATTAGTAAAAGTTCTCTGTCTAAGGAAGTCAGCAGACTGTGTTGAATCTTCACTTTGTCGCAGTCTCTCATCCTGAGTGAGCATGAAGGCAACAGTGGAAAGGAAAACTCCCCCCTAACAGGAAGAAACCTCCAGCAGAACCAGGCTCAGGACAAGCGGTCATCTGTTGTTGGTCAGGTTACTTCTTGTTGCTCTCTAAAATAGTTATCAAATCAAGTGTTTACTTGTGTAGGTAAATGTAGATGTTGAACAACCTGTTAGGAAATGGCATCTACTTTATTCATAATGGACCCCAGACACGCCACCAGTGTGCCTCTCCACAGTACAAAAGCTTCTGACGCCAATAGCTACTGTGTAGTTGAAGAACCATTGACAGCACTGGGGGCTAAGCACCCCGAAGGGCATATTCCAGAATTGCCCCTGGATTAAAGCCCTCTGATGACGCCAAATGCACACAACTTTACCGTTGTAACCTCCATACATGCAGCTATGATGCATTAAAGCCCAAATCTTACTCCAAACGTCACACAGAGTCACTATAAAACTGTAAGGAGTCAAGCTGTTTTTCAGTCTGCAGAGTAAATATGCAGTTAGGCAATCAAAAAAGAATTACTTGACACAGCAAAAATAAATTACCGGTAATTGCATCATTAGATTACCTGTGTGGTTCAGAAAAGCATCAGTAATATTTACTGCTATTTGTTTTGTGCATTACATCTTATACATTTTATGTTGGAACAATGAAAATGCAAAGCGTGATCTTTTGTTACAGTCAGGTCATGTTCTTTGATGTAGTCCATCACATAATAATAATAATCTAAAGCTTTTGTGAGTTGCAGAATGTCTTTTTTTTTCACAAGCAGTAACTTGAAATATCAAGCAAACATGTCAAAGAAATAAGTGAATGCAAAGAGAAATCTAAAGCTTTTTTGCTGTGTAGAAAAGTAAATATAAATTGAATTGCAGACTTTTTAGACATGAAATCCAAGATGTCAGCTGAAGTGTAAAAGCTCTGGCTTTGTTGTAAAAATAAAAATAAAACTGTCTCACATTCTCTTTTTTCCTTTCTCAAATTGCCTCATTGCTTTGTATTGCCACATTACATATCTGGTTTCTGTTACTTTACTTACATTCTACCAGAGTTTTTTGTCTTAGTTGGAACAAGCTGAGTAGATACGGTGTGTTTTTCTAATAGGATAAGTGAGTTCATCAAAGGCTGCTCTAAGGTCTGCAGAGACCAGAAAGCTCTGAAGAGCTGAGACAGACAGAAGTGAGAGTGCAGAGACAGAAGGAAAAACACAAACAAAGATGGGGGAAATGGAGTGTTAAATGACACAGCCTTTGCCATAGCCAGGTCTGCAACAAGGATGGACAAGACAGGAAATGGCCACTCATCAATCACCTCCAAGCAGAAGGATGAAAGGGAGCTTTTATGGGACAGCAAGGTCGTGGGAGTTGAAGAACGAACCAGCAGAAGCAGACAGACAGTTTTCATGTACTTTTCACTATATTGCAGTTTTTACCACCGTTGGGTGTGGGGGGGAAGTGCACGTCTACAGCTGGCACCTTGCATCCTGCTTCAGGAGGACAGAACGCTCAGTGCAAAGTTTTATGAAGGCCTCAGAACATAATGGTTATCATAACGAAGAGTATTCTGTATTTCCAACTTTGTAATTATTGTGTTTCTAATGATGATGATGATGATGCACAGTATTTATGTGCAAAATGTACAGTGTAAAATTTACAAATATGCCTTCATCATGCACAGATCAAGTCCTATCCTGCAGCTGTATGGTACAAAAAGACCAAAATGATGTACCCACACCTTTAAAGACAGGTTTTACACAACAAATGCATGTTTTTTTTATTTATTTTTTTAATCTATTCTTGATGTTTTGTCATTTCTTTTGTTGCTTCAGGAAAGATCTGCATATCTGTCGGAGCTGTTCCAAAAGTCTGGAAGTGATAACAGCGCGTTGCAGAGGCACAGGCACAAACCCAGACCTCCTGGAGGATGTACAAGGCCTGGGGCTCAGAGGATTGTCTCCCGTCTCTCTTTCAAACTTTGATTTCTGCAGCGGCCTTAAATCACTCGTGCTCGATTGTTCGTCGAACTTCAGCCCTGCAGAGCAACTTTTCAGATGGCCTCCACCTCACCCCAGATGGAGCCACAATTTGAGACGCTTCATCTCGTCATGTCCCTCAGCCTGTGAAACATTTCCACTCTGTCCCGAACACAGAAAAGGAAATTCCGTTTGTGAGTCATTTTTAACAAGTTTTGAGTTTGAAGCTTTTATTAAGTATTTTCTAGCACTTCATTCATGTTTAAATGTTTTAAACATTACTGCTTGAAAATGACTGGGTCGTCTGGATTTTATTTATTTTTTTTCCATTATGCTTTTCTTGATATCTCAAATGATTGTAAGGTCAGCTTGTAGCTTTCCAAAAATAGCATTAATGAACTGTGTTCCAGAGTGGTATTGGGCAAATACGCCGCCTCAGTCAACAACATGCATCAAACCTTGACCTCATCTGACGGCCATAGAGTTAAAGCCAACATGTCAACAGAAGTTTAGAAAGTTAGGGGGTTTCTTCTTCTTTTTTTTTTTAACTGTACGTGCAGCAGAGCCACATTTATTTTATTATTAGCAGCACGTTGTTTATTGACGACAAGGCAGCCTCTCAGATCTTGGCTTCTTGCAACATATTTTACACAACCAGAGCTGACCGTCTCTGCGTTTGTAAGTCAGATGTGCAGGTTGCTAAGGCTCTTTTGAGGGTGAGGAAATTGATTTGTTGCGGAGATAATAGCATATGATGAGGTTTGCCAAACTAAATGGGATCATTACAGAAAACAATGCTTTATCTTGAATCCTGCCTGCTCTGCATGTCTGCGCTGTATTTCTTATGATGCGTTCCTAGTTTTGTTAGTTGATAGTCAAGAATTGTAAATTCATTTTCATGCATAAAGCTGATTATGAAAAGAAAACATGTTATGGACAATATTCATGTTGTACTGCACCATGTAGATTTGTAGTTTTGTTTTATTTTTTATTGAAACTCTATAGTGGCATAGTGATATTTTAGCTCACTGCATGATGTCAGTATAAGTTGCAGGTGAAATGTGAATGTAAATAAGAATATTATTGAGCATTCCCTTGAAAAACAAGTGTTTTAGAACATTTGTAAATGGATATTGACAGAGAGCTTAAGTTAAACAATAAAATTAATCTTTGACTTGAGTTTTTGTGAGTTCTGATCCCAACATTGTGCACATACAGGCATGCAGGACTGATGGCATTGAAAGATTCCCCCCACACACACACAACTTACATCCTTTCTACATTCCCTGTGGTTTGTTTCAGTCCGACTAAGTGTTAGTTGTGTGTATCACGTCTTTGCCCTGCAAGACTCCTGCCAATCGATTCAAGGTGAGACCAGTCGATTAAACACCCTACCTAACCTCAGGGTGATCCAATCCCACCGCTGGCGTGCATGCACACACACACACTCTTCACCTGTCATCCATCAATACCTCCATCAGGGCTTCTATTGATCACTTACCATCCAACATTTTTTTCCCATGCCGTGGAGCTAAGCAACATCCACACAGGTTTAATTTTTGGCAGATTTACGACAAAGCTAAAGTTATTATTTAACTCTTCCTGCTGCGGTGCGTTCTTTGATTTAGCACCCCGGGAGGGGATGAGTTACAGCTGACACTGGGAATCTGCCGGTGCTTGAATAGTAGGCTCCCCTTTCATAACTCAGCCCCTGAACGTGTAGTTAGTCAATCACTTGATCTGTAATCACAAATGCTGCCAGAAATTACATGAGTGATGAGCTGTAATAAAAGCACTTACTTTTCCTGCTCTGTCTCTTAAGTGTTATTGGCAGACCTCTCTCTCCCAGGAGGCCGTAGCTGTGAAACAAAATCCTGATATAAACTGCCTCATTGGTCCTTGCCTCACGCTCTGCCTGTATGGCGCACTGTACTGTATGTGTGCATGAATGTGGAGCGCAGCGCAACCAAAGCTTCTTTTGACATTCGTTCTTCAACTCTTGCCTTATTTCAGAAGAAATGAGCCTCACTTCACTAAGAAGGCAGCCATCCTCAATGCCATCATTTATATCCTCTATTGTCTTCATAAATATAACCTGACAGCCACAGTTTTTCAATAGGACTCTGGTACTTAGTGTTGAAAAGAAATATATAACCTGACCCTATTTAGAAGTATTGCTGTGCTTCATTTATTGCTTGTGCTAAAGAGATTGTTTGGTTATTTAAATTAATTTATGTCTGGATTTAAGAGCTAACATCTAGTTTGAATGAGATCATAACCTAAGTGACTTACTGACATTTTCAAACAACAGTGATCTTAAAAATAAAATAAAAAAGTGTGTGTGTGTGGGGGGGGGGGGGGGGGATTTTTTTTAACTACACCATCATTAGTTTTTGCATTAAGCAATATTTTAGCAGACAATACATGATAGTCCAGCTGAAAGTGCCCCAAGTTGCAGAAAATTTGCTAAAGCTAGCTGCAAATTACCACTGGATTCTATTCAAATATTCACATGTTGCAAAGGTGACAAAACAGTGAAAGTCTACAAAATAGACAACAAAGTTAAGTCGGGTCATTTAGATGATTTTTGTTGTTGTTGTTGTTGAGCCATTTCATCCTTCATCCAAAGGACTTCATCAGTCCGAGGAGCCACAACAAACTTAGTCGAGCAGCACACTCACATAGTGGACCAACCAGTTCGATTGTTTCTGGGGCCCACCCTCTCCCCTGTCTACTCTGCTGAGGCATCCACAGCCAACAAATTTCAGTCAGGTCGTCTGGACATTGTTTGTTTGTTTGTTTGTTTGTTTGTTTGTTTGTTTGTTTGTTTGTTTGTTTGTTTGTTTTAGACGTTTCATCCTTCATCCAAAGGACTTCATCAGACCATCTGACAGTTATTTATTTTATTTATTTACCTGGATTATTGAGCATGAACTTTGATCTACAAAACAGCATTCTCATGAACTGCGCAGTGAATTTTTAGAGATGGGGGTTGCGACAGCTGCAGTTCTTTCTGGGGTTTGGATTGGCCGCAAGCTCATCAATCTGACTGGAGCTGAACTTTATTTGTCTAAGCGGAGGTTTTCAAAGTGCTATCTGCAGCAGGTGAATTAATAATTGTTTGCAACGTTCAACAAAACCTCAAGTCAAAGGACTTAAACGATCATTTTAAACCCCCTCTTGCTTGAATCATGGTTTTGTGTCCAGCGCACGGTTTACCAAACATCTCACAGCTGTGACACACTCCCATCTTTGAAGCCTTTAGCAAGAGGTCATGCATGACAGCTTTATTGACACAGACCTCTGTAATAATTACACAGCGTCTTGCATGCACTATTGATTAAACCTATTGATAAACTCATATTTTACTGTAAAGGTCTGTTGATTTGATGCATTACAGCATAAATCTCTCCTTACAAGCAGCTGAGCAGGAACTCCTTCTGCTGAGTGATGGATGCTCACACAGATAAACACACACACACACACTTACACAACTAGTATTTATATATATTGTTTGATTTTGACGTATTATAAAGCACAGGTTAAAGATAGACAGAGATGTAATCATACTCATATCTTTGGTCCATCCTTATAAATAGGCCATTCCTCGAAGATGACAAGATCTGCTATCCAGTTCAGCTCATACAATGTGATATATAAGCGAGGGTGTTTATGGAGTCACTCCTCCATCTTATCATGATTTGTGTTGTCAGCAGGGACTAAATCTGCATGGCGGTAATAGATTCTGATGTGGTTCAAATGTCCCACGGTGAATGCGAAATAGAGATGAATGTGACAGATCATACAGGACCTGTCCTGTGTGTAAATGCTATTCAAAACTGTTGTTCATGCAGGGAGCGAGGGACAGATGTTATAATGGCTGATGTGTTGCTAAACAGTATTGCTTGTTTTTGAGTGTTGTAAAAATACAATCCCCAAACCTAAATTCTGCAGTAAACACAATGTAAGTCAAAAGACCAAGAAGAAATGCTTTGATTATTAAACTTTCTCTGAAATCAGTTCAGTTTTGGTCACACTGAAGTTGCTAAAGTTTTCCTTATAATGGGTTGAATGATAAGTGTCCAGAATTATCGCCCTTTGATCTAGATATGGAAAACTATAATATGAGTAATAAAGGAAAAGGGCAAATTTATTACTATTGGAGGAAAGGAAAATAGATCTTTATGGTTCAGGTTAAAAAGCAGCTTACTAAGCCATGTTTCCGCTTTGGCCACAAGTTCAAAAGCTTGTTTTCTTTTTAGACTTTTCCCAGGCTGGATTCTGAACCACTTGGGGGCAGTTTGTGAATGCTGTGGTGCACCAGTGCCTGGCTGTTTTACTCGTTTGAGGAGCCAAAGTGACATGGAGAAGACGTTCATGTCCAAGAGGCTCACAAACCTCGAAAAGGCAGGATACGGAGTTAATTGTGGGTCCGGTCAGCGTCAGGCTGCTCTGCAGAACATTGAACTGCCTATCTGGCTGCAGCAGAGGGGAAATTGATCTCACTCAGGGGTGATCTTCCTAATAAGACTTCCTTCAATATAAACTCATAATTATCTTGAAATTTTATTTCAAACAACATAATTATTTTCTTTTGCCGGGGCAGTGCGCAAAAGACGTGACAGTTTTGTTACCTAATTAAAGCACATCGTTCTACTTTGAACACACTCTCCTTTTGGCTAACAGCTTTCTGGAATGCTGATATATAATCTTGTGAAAATGCAACAATACCTTGAGTGTGTTCCCCCCAGAGCTTGAGGGAGAAGGCAGAGTGAGACAAAGGCAGTTTTTTAATCTGCGCAGGAAGCATACAACGGCGATTTACCGTGACACGGTGATTGATATGAGTGAGTAGTGTATTTACCGAGTCTGACAGGATAAGAGAAGGAGAGTGTTTTCTTCCCATCCTTACATTTATCTCCTTCCATAAATCACTGCCAATGTGATGCATAAATGTGGATGAGCAAACGTTGTATTGCTGTGGCTCAGGTAATTCCACTTTGACCTTTACATTTGGCTTTGGTCACTGGTGCTAGATGTAAGTCATGACCCGATGTGACCCTGAACTATTCATATTTAGTAGCCACAAAGCCGGATGACTCCACGCTCGGCATACAGCAATCATAAATTAAACATATTGTCACTGGTGCTGAAAAACAGCGTTCAGTGCTTTAATTTCTCCTCACAGCTGCTTCTGTGTGTTTCTATTTTTGCGCAATCATCACAAAACTCTTCTCATCAGTCTGCATCAATATTACTTTCATTCCATTACCCATGCCCAGCAGCATCTTATGATCTCCTGCATTTGTTCTAACCTTTGACTTCGGCCAGTGCTTTAAAGGTTCTGCACTTTGCCCTCGCCCATTTGACCTGTCTGAAGTATACCTTTATAATTGCCCCGCTGCTATCAAATGCACATATAAGAGGGTGCAGGGGGCAGGGAGCTGAGGTCTGTCCTGTAACCTTTTGGCCCCCTCGTTCATTCATTCTGCTCGAAGCAAGCACAGGTTACTAGCAGGTTCCCTCCCCCACTGCCCACAGTCGCATACTGTATTAGTCTACATGTCACAGTTATTGATGGTGGTCAAGAAATATTTTATTGGTCAGTCATGACCTTTGACTGGGGCAATGCAAACACTAACCCCTTAAAGCTTCCCATCGACGTGGATATACATATGATCAGATGGCTAACAGAAGTATGGATTTGGACTAGCTCAAGATCTGGTCATTTGGATTTTAACAACCATAAGGTCAGCACTGACTTTGCCGCTGTGCATGTGTTGGATCAATCGCTATAAACAAATAGTTTGTCATGGTGGAAAGTGTGGACTGAAGGCCCATTAGAGGGGAAAATGGCACACAAATATCAACAAGAACTACTATATTACAGTGTGTTTTAAGAAAATAAGCAAAGTTAAAAAAAAACCATGAATCTCTTCATGAAGAGAAGTTACCTTTCAGCAAAGCACCTACAATAAAGACGAGCGCTGCCACAACCAGGAAAATTACCTGCCTACAAATCTTTCCTGGAGGCACTTAAGATCCTGTAAGAACCCCCTGAGAATGGATGTGTCTTGAGTCAAACAAGCTCCTCAGGAGTAGAAAGAGAGGGGGTTAGGATGGAATGTATGAGAATGAAGGTAGAAAACACAGAGTTGGGACGAAATGATAGAAATGGAGTAAAAAAAAAAAACAGTATCATGGTGAGATTACCTAATCCTCCGTCTGAGAGGAGTATTTGAAGGGGCTGGTGGTGTCAGACATAAGGGGGCTTTAGGAAGGTTTTACCCAAGAGAGGCCAGCTTAATAGAGGAATCTAGCCGAGCACCAGGTGACCGGTGGCCCGTCTCTGAATACAAACCGCAGTTTGTGGCTTTGTAAACATCCTTCAATTGATTGCAGGGAGCTGATGAGATTTCCCTGCAGCCTGCATCCTTATTGCATTGTGTATAAGCTCTAATTCACCCGTACCACAGCCTCTATGGATTGTCACCCTGTTTTACATTGTCATTTATAAAACAAGTGACGGGGTTTTCTGTAATAAATGCATATCTATCATCTTCAGCAGGAACATGCGGGGATTTCAGATATGCAATGAATTTTAAAAAAGAGTTTACAAATTCATTTCTGGCTCTGGTAGGAGTGTCACTTTCTAGCATTGTGCACAACGGGGTGAGTTTCAGCATTGTATGATATCTGATACCAAAAAACCCTGCAGGGTAGCCACAGCAAATCAACAGTGGATTAATGGATGTGGTTCAGCTCATAAATCTCTGCGGGACTGGAAAGCATTCAAGGACAGTCAGTCTGTAGCGGTGTTCTTAATGTTACAGGCGGTTTGGATTTCCCATCGTTCAAGGCAGTGACAGAGTAGTAAAGACGTGACAGCATCTTCTGTCTGTGTTAAATCAGTGAACATCAGGAATGCTGGCTTGCTAGTCTGTGAGGTTAATAGACTGCCTCAGTAGGTGCAGATTTGTTTAGAAATAACTGTTGATTTTTCATAGGTTTCAGAGTAACATTGAACGATATTGAGAATCAAAGCAAAGGCAGGAAAAAAATAGATGTACTGCATGAACATACCCTAATTCACCGGTGTCACCTAAACCTCTCAGCTTTAGCAAGGGGTGCATGGAGGACCTGGCTATAGATCACCATGTTTAACAGTTGGCTGTTCCTGCAGGTGTGTAGGGAATGGCAGTTACAGGTTCCATTACTGAAGAGAATGGCCCAACTCCCGCAGCCCCCCCTCCAGACAGCACTGTCATTACCCATCCATTGTGAGGCCTGAGAGGGAGCTGTAAGCATGGTGGACTTATGGCTTTGTCAGAAGGGCTGGGTGGTTTCCTCTGGCTCAGCACAGGATAAGGAGGGAAAGTGGTATGGAAAAGTAGCCGGATAGAGAGAGAAATAGAGGAGGATGAGAATGAATTGAACGCAGACCCCCTAGATGCCCCACCACAGTCGCACCACCCCCTGTTGTGCTTGCAAGCAAAGTGCAGGCTGTTAGGTGGGGCGGGTTATTTGGTGCTATTTTTACATGAAACGGGTTGATTTGTCTTAGGCCATTACCGTCTATTACAGCTGCGAGTCTTGGGGAAAAGGTGGGAAGCGGCAGACGCTGGCATTCTGCCTAAAGAGAAATCAATGAAACAAATTAATCCTTCGCAGGCTGCGGTGACACTGTAATCCATCATTCAGGGGGTGCTTTTACACGCTGAATAAGGGAGCAAAGGCAGAGAGGAGAAGAGATTGGCGGATGGGTAGCTGGGTGCATGTTGGTTGAGGAAGGGGGGAGTGGGATCAAATCCCTTGGGGACAGGGGTAGGCATTTGTGCCTCAGTACAACTGAGGTAACGGTGGGCGGTGGCAAGAAATCGAGCGCTTCCGAGCTCTTCTTTTACACCCCAGAGTTGTCAGATTAGACACTGAGCAGAACAAGGAGGAAAGGGATGTAAACACAATCAGCCGAACTGCACTGTGGACATGAACATGGCCATGATATGCCTGCATGCTCCTTTTGTGTTTTTGAACCCCTGCTGACCATTTTAACCGTGGCAAGCTGTTTACTGATGGTAAGAATGAGACGAGAGCTTTATCATTTATTTCTACTGGGATTACAAGCAGCGGAGTGGCTCCAGTCAGGTTATGAGAGAAAGAACTGTTCACCATTTTATCTGTTTTGGGAACTGTTTGCATCGCTTTTGTGTTGACATGTTGTTTCTTTTGCATTGTAGATCATCATAACGGCACACTGAGGTCCAGTTGGTCCCACCCACAGATGTGCTTGGAAGCGGACTGCCCTCTTGCCTGAAATGGCAACATTACACCGAGGCACGCCAGCAGCATCTTCCTGTTCAAAGCCGAGAGCTGCGCCCAGATTCGCCATGGTGATGCCCCGGTGCGCAGCCAATCAGAGCCCAGATCTGGCCATGCGATTGAGACATGTGATCTGATTCCCTGTGAGGAAACAGTCTTGTCCAGTCCAAGAACCATGTGAAGCAGCTGTACCCTCCAGTGAATCACAGCCTGCATCAAATGTTATCACAGTTCAAGTAGAAATGAACACACGCACACGCTCGTGTAGAAACTGATCTTTATTTCTTAAGAGCTTTGCTATGTTGCATTGCCGTTTACTTTTCTGACATCATGATGAAGGCAAGTTCAAGGCCTTTGCTGTGTTACTGTATCAGCCAGCTTTGTTGGTCTTGGGACTGGGGATGGGGGGGGGGGGGTGACAGCAGTGACTTGTCTCTGAAGCTCCCGCTGAGGGTAGTTAGGTTTCATTCCACTAAAAAAGGAAAAGTTCATCCAAACTAGCCCACCTACCTTGACCAGCTTCCAGGGGAGGAGGGGCCAATCCCACACACTCGTCTTAAAGACACAGGTGTTAAAGTTCTGGCACAAGAAAATCAGAGAGAACAGTGGGTGGAGGACAGAAAGGAGGAGAGCTGAGTCAATACGATGGGCGGAGAGAGAAAGGGATAGGAAGGCTGAGATTAGGCAGGGTGGGGCAGGAGAGTGAGGATGGCTGAAGTGTGTGTTTTTGTGAAGGGGGGAGGGGGGTGAAAGGGAGAAGGGAGGGTGAAGAGAGGAGGAAGGAATGAAAGGATGAAAAAAAAAATGTGGGGATATTGCAGCAGAGCGGGTGGTGTGAGGGAGGCAGAGTGAGAAATGTTGCCGGAAATGCTAGAGCCAGCAGCGTGTGTAAAAAAACCTCACTGCAACATTTCTCATCCTTGACATCACTGACAGGCTTTACACACACACACACACACACACACACACACACACATTCAGTGTTTCTCAGAGGGCTGTAATATCCAAATCTTTAGCAGATTTTTTTTATTTATTTTTATTTTCAGTTCATACTCTTTTGTTTCACTTTCTTCAATAAGCAATGCAAATTGCAGTCGGGGATACTAAACCGAAAAATCTTTGATCTTCACAGGAAAAGTGGATGTTTGAAAAGTGGAGCGCTTTTGTGTTGCAAATGCAACGAGAACACACTCTGCCCCTTTCACAGTGAGCGAGAAGGACGGAGAGGAGTGGGAGATGACTGATATGAGGACAGGGGAAGAGGAGGACAGAAGATTGTTGTGGAATGTTTGCAGCTCTGGTCAGAGCTCGACCATCTCATTTGTCAGGGTTTGACCCCAGCTCAGAGGTCAAAGGTCCGAGGGAACATCTGAGGGAGACCGCTCGACTATCACACACACAGACACAAGTAAACACAGAAACGTGCGTGAGTGCCCTTCATTTGCTTTCACACATACTTCAAGCTGAACTTTTGCACATTTACAATATAAACGTTGTTAAAAGTCAACCTGTTCTTCTTCAAGATGACTTTTACTTCTTTTTATGAAAGTAGTCCCAAAAGCAAACACCTTTCAGTTCAGTATTAATGATTCTTTTCCATGCAGCAAAACATAAATAGTGCTTGATAAGCATAATGCTCATTAAAAAAAAAAAAGAAATGTTACAAGTCAAATGGGACAGCCTTTCCAAATCCACCAGAAGTGAGAATCATTTTTTTCATATATTAATCATTATGAATGTAAAGTCACACCAATCTCCTACAATAAAACCGCACAATGCGTCTGATTCCAGCTTCGGCCCTCGCAGGCCTTTGGCGTGTCCCTCTGGATGCCAGGCCACTGCAGCTCTCCGCCTGCAAAGCAACAAACGCAGTCGGTCACAAAGAGTGCGGTGAGCTCGCTCAGACTCCGCAAATGAAAGTGAAGTTAAAGCGGGCGGCATCGGTATGGGTGGTCCACTTCAGTGACCCACATGAACGCAGGACACCTGTGCATCTCATCACATTTACACGACTGACAGCTACACCTTGGGGAGTGAAAATACTACAGCAGAGTCCCCCTTCTGTTGTACTGAGTTGCACAATACTTTAAATGACTGTCTTTTGGTTAAAAACAATATATATATATATATACTGTAT
>JARVGV010055841.1:0-12694 GCA_031762435.1 Hypsolebias longignatus | reverse complement strand
GTAGCCAGGTCTCTCTTGTAAATGAGTCCTCGAGGCTCAATGACATTAACCTGCCTAAATAAAGGTTGAATGAAAAAAAAAAAAAAAAAGAACCAGCAGCTGAATTAACTTCAAAGAGAACGCTTCTGGAGGAACAGAAGAGATCTTATTGTATTTTATGAAGAATTACATTTTAAATCAAGTTAAATATTTTTTAAAAGTATTAAAAAAGTCACAGCAGCCAAATCCTGAATGAGCCGAACGTTTTGATTTATGAACAGCTAAAACAGAAAAATAAATAAATTGCAGGAGTTAGATGCAAAAATGCACAGAAAATAAAATGATGTGGAAAATGCTGATGGATCAAACGGATCCGGTCCATCTGCTTGAAGGAGTCAGAGGAGCAGGACCAGGAGGAGCAGGACCAGGAGGAGCAGGAGGTGATTTTACAGAGGAAGTCAGCTGATCAGACGCTCACCAGCAGGGAGATCTGTCCTTCTCTCACGATGTTGATGATGTTCTGGTTCTTCTTGGTCTCCTCATCCACCTCCCCACCTACTCCCCCAAACCCCCTGGAGCCTCCTGCTGCAGGAGTCCAGCAGGGCTTGGAGCCGTCGGACCGGCTGGCGCCGCATCCCGACAGGGGGAACATCAGCCCAGGAGGCTCCCCGCCCGGTCTCTGGTTCTGGGAGTCCGGGAAGACTCGAGCCGACAGCAGCTTGTCTGAAAGGAGAGTGGGATCTTAGCGCACGTCGTCAGAACTTCAGGAGAGCAGAAGAAGAACGGTTTGGACCGAACCTGCATCAGTGAAAGACGAGAGGGACGAGGAGCAGCTGAGGAGGCCTGAGGAGATCAGCTCCGACTGGAAACCACCTCCACCTGGGGAGCGGTGCAGGTGATGGAGATCTGGATCCACGGACTTGGACTTCCTCAGGTCGGACCACTTCACCGGGGACAGAACACAGAACTGCAGGGCCCAGCAGAACCACGGTCAGGTCAGAGATGTTGAGCAAACAGTTTGATAATTAAAACATCAGTTTATTATTGTCCAGCAGAACCGGGTCACAAGTCGCCTCTTTGGACCATCAGAACCTCTCAGATCAAATAAAACTCAATTAAAGTGAAGAAGTGACCCGTTAATGTGCTGGACTCACCGGAGGCTGCGCGGCGCCGCTGCCCAGGCTCAGAGGCTCCGTATGGACCAGCGCCGAGTTCTTCAGTCCCCCGGCCCGGGTCCGCTCCAGGGTTCCTCCCCCCACAGAACCCCCCAGCGCCGGGCGCTTGTCGTGGGGGACACGAGGCAGCGTGGACATCTGCTGACTGGACTTGATATAAGGCACGTCCAGGATCTCGTCCATGTCCAGATCATAGTGTTCCAGTTCTCCGAACAGAACCTGTGGGCCGTTCCCGCCGCCTTTTGCCTTCACTCCGGACCCGTCGGCCGCCGAGGAGGCGTCGATCTGCTTGTCAGAACCGGGCTCGTTCTTGCCAACCTCACTCTGCTCCCCCAGAACCTGCCCCTGGTTCTGGACTTTCCCGTCCGGGTCCGAGTCTGGGGTTTCAGGTTGGTGTTTGAGAGGAGAGACCCGCTTCACCGGACGGAACTTACTGTGCACGTCAGCGAGGCCCGTGGGTTTGATTCCTCCACCGCCGTGGGAGGACACGGCCCGACTCCAGTTGATGGCCGGAGCTGCAGGAGGACAAGACGAGGGTAAGGTTCTGTGCAAAAGTCTTGATCCGGTCCTCGTCTCTGTTTTCCATCCAGTGGTCCAGACTTTGGTTCTGGATCAGCAGCTCTTCTTTCTGAACCTCCATCAGAACTTTTCTTTGGACTTTTGCTGATTTTGCTCTCAATTTAGTTTTACTGAAGAAAAAAATTCAACGGGTTTCTAAAAAAAAAAAAAAAACGCAGACAAACAGAAGTTTTGGACCTCCGAACTCTTCTCCAGCAGACGAACCGAACCTGAAAGTCTTTCAGAACCAGGAACAGATCCAATAAAGACCTGAACCAGGACCTGAGAGCTGCTTCATTCTTTAGCTGATCATCTCATGTTCATCTCTGTGAGAATCGTATTGTTGGAGCTGAAAACTTGAGATGAGCAGATTTTTTTGTTGTCGTTGTCTGAATGAGGTCAGAGGTCAAAGGTCAAAACATTCCTCTGCAACAAGAACTGAAACTGAGAGCAGAACTTTGAAATGTTCAGGGAGTCTGGAGAACTGCTGATCCAGAATCACTTTAAAGGGTTACAGGAACATCTGATCGATGAAGGGAAAACAGAAAAGATCAGACTGGATCAGGACTGGTTCAAGACTGGATCAGGACTGGTTCAAGACTGGATCAGGACTGGATCAGGACTGGTTCAAGACTGGATCAGGACTGGATCAGGACTGGTTCAGGACTAGTTCAGGACTGGATCAAGACCACAGCTCAGTTCTGTAGATGAAGTCTAACTGGGATTACCTGGTCTCTCCTCTGCTGGACCATCGTTCCTTCTGGACAGTTCTGGGACGTTCTTCAGACACGACACAGAATACTGGAGGACAAAGAGTAAACATGTAACCTGCTCTGAGTACACGCTGACAGACGTTATGTTGAACCCTCGGTGACCCGTGACTACAGTTACATCAGCCGATAGGACAGTTACAGAAGCAGCCGAATAACAATCATCAGTTACAGAAGCAGCCGAATAACAATCATCAGTTACAGAAGCAGCCGAATAACAATCATCTGAATGAACTAAAGGAGTTCACAGCTCGAACAGCTGTGCACTGAAGACAAGTTAGTCTCTGATAAACGTGTCATACTGACCACTGGATCATCAGAGAAGTCGATCTCATCCAGGTCCAGATATTCAGGAGCCTCCATCTTCACACCACATCATCAGCTGCACAACCAGCTGCACAAAAAAAAAAAAAAAAAAAAATTTAAGAAACTCAGAAATCTGCGTCCCAGGACTCCAGACAAAACAGTGGGCCGGCTGCAGGCGACAATCAGCAGGAAGTGTCTGCAGGAAACCCACAACAGTCCTGCTAAAAACCAGCTGAAGTACTTTTCCTGAGAGAAACGGAAACAGATTCACCAGGAATAATGTGGAATGAGTCACAACTACCTTAAGATGAAGTTTGTTCTCCTTCCTCCCAACAAAGAATGAAAATAAACTCAAATGGTTGAAGGTAATTAAATCATCTTCTGTGCAGATTATAAATCTCTAAATCACAAACTGTCAGCAGCCCAGAGTCCAGCTGTTGTGATCAAAGGCAACAAATAACAGGATAATCTGAATTAATCTGGATTAATGTGGGCGCAGTGTGTGTGAACGCTCAGCCTGAACCGACACCAGCTTGGGAGGCTCAAACTAAAACCTCCTCCAACAGCAAACAGACTCTTTCTGGGTCCTGATTGGTCGGTTTATTGGCGTCAAACTGACGGTGTTAGCAGACACGTCAGTAATCTGATTACTCAGAAGCATGGTAGTTACCACAGCTGCTCTGACGGCTGATGTCAAAACTGACCTGGAAACATGAGCATTAAAATAAACTCTACTGGACTCCAGGTCGGCTCGTACCTTTGCAGTTGTGCTCACTTCGTACCCGGATCTTTAAGGTACTGACTGACAGGTTGGATTGTACCTCACTTGAATGTAGGCCTGTCACAATAAAAAAAATTGCTGGGCGATTAATTGTCTCATAAATTATTGCGATAAACAATAATATTGTTTGAAATTTGACAATAATTAGTACCGGTAATTATTGTCAAATTTAAGAAGAAATAAATGTTGTTTAATTTTATTTTGAGTGTAGTACCTGCTTTGACCACTGGATGGCAGTATAAGCATGTTTGAACAGAAGGATGGATAGTGAGGGAGCGAGGAGTGTGTCTCTAAGAAAAATGGGAGAAAGGCCCCTTGATGTGACATGGGCTGTCTCTCCTCAGTTCTCAAAATGGCGGACGCTCAGTGTGGTTTGAGCTCTTTAGTATTTTCACACAAAGCTTTTAATTAAAAAAAAATCAGGAAACAAGTTCTCAGCTTCTTTTTGCAGAGAAAAACAACTTTTTACACAAAGGCACAGGTTTCAAACGTGAAGTTTGGAGCGTGGACAAGACGGAGGTTAATTTCCCTGAGGTCGGCCTGTTAGCTTAGCTCGTAGCTTAGCTGCTTTTAATTATCCAAAAAGCCCGATTTTATTTGGTTGAACAGATTTTAAAGAGAAAAGAGAAATGGTCATTGAAGAGCACCGGAGTTGAGCCTTTTATCGTCCAGTGTCTTCAGTAGAAAGAGACATGAAGAAACGATAAAGCCGATAAATGAAAATGAGATCAATCATTTTCATTTATCATTCGATTAATTGATTATTGTTTATCATGACAGGCCTACTTGAATGTTGACGAGGTAATGTCCACAAATAAGCAGATTTGATCCACAAAGTTTAAGAAGCATTATACTAGTTGGAAGCTAAAAGTAGCAAAAGGCTAGCTATAAGCTAATTGTTTGAGAAGGGGGGAAAAAAAAGAAAAGTTATCTTGATGGAAAGTCCTGAATGAGCTGAACGTTTTGACTTTTGCACAAAACAAACAGAAAAATAAAAACAGGAAACAGTTAAAGTTTTAGCGACACTCTCAGATAAAAATATACACATTTCTCTTGTCTTCTGCACACTGCAGGATGAACAGCTATTTTCTGCTCATCTTTAAAAAAAAAAAAAAAAAAACACTAAGACTTTCTGATGCTCCTCTCCCTCAGCAGGGTCAAGGGTCAACTACAAACAAACACCACTTTAAAATAAAGATGCCGGAGCAACAAGAATGTCCCTAAAACCTTAAATGAAGGGTTTAAAACAGTAAAAACAACTTGAACCGTCATCTGGTTTTGTCTGAAATGTAAAAAGTTATTTTTATTTTATTTGTTTAGACACATAGTGTACGTTAAAAGTACTTAAAGTTTTTTTTTAATGTTTTAAAATAAACGATTGAAAGCCACAGGATGTTCAGAAAGCAGCAAACCGCCATGAAAACGTCAAGCTGCTGTTTTCTGAGTAGGAGTGACCACAAAACTGAAAAAAAACTTCTAACTGCAGCTTCGAGCAACGATCCGGTCCCTGATAACAATGGTCCAGACCCAAAACTCTAAAACCATCTAAACTAAACTGAAAACATCTGCTGGTGTTTATGTGATCAGCTGATGAGTCTGGACCTTCTCACGCAGACAGGAACCAGAATAATCACAAATCAGATCAGGTCCAAAAAGATTTTTACAGATTTAAATGATGTTTAATGACAAGTCTGTGTAAAAACACACAAAAATAACAAACAGGAGCATTTCTATACAAAGAAATTAACTTAAAAAAATAAGATTTTACTTTCAAAAAACGATTTCTACTTGATTACCGAACCTTCAAATAAGCAAACAAAACACTAAAATGACAAAAACATTTATAAGTATGTGCAGCTTTTAATTATTCATCTATTTTAAACAAATATTCAGACTTTTATCAAACCCTACAAAACTTTAGAGGTTCTTGTCTTAAGCCAAACAAAATATAAAAAGAGTTAACAAACAAATAACTGCTTTGACTAATATCAGAAAAATAAATGAGAACATTTATAGGTTCAACTCCAAAGATGAGCAGTAAAACATAACAAGTGCAAACATCTGAGTGTTAAACAAGTTTTCTGTTTTTATTTGAATAATTTAAAATACAATGACTAAAAAGGAACAAATAACTATAAGAAAGTTTTAAAAAATGAAACAAAAAAACATCTACTGGCTGATTTTAATAAACAAATGTTTTAAAAGCAAACTGTATAAGAGATCCTCCCTTTATTTTTATTTTTTTTATACTGTAATTATAAATAATTTTTAACACTGTCAGAGAAGTTTATTGGGATTATTTCCTTCAGGTTGATTAATTTAAAATTAAATTACACCTAAATGCAACATTTAGGGGATTTTTTTTTGCAAGATTAAAATAAATATTTGTTTAGTGATTGGTTAAATAATTAACAACAAAAAAAAAAGATAAAAATCTGCTAGTAGATTCAACATCATGACAGCTGAACGCATTTAGGTGATTTTTTTAAAACTTTATTTGTGTATAAATAAAAACAACAAGAGTTCTGATTTATAATAAACATTTTCAGAGCGTTTATTTTACAGATGAGGATTAAAGTCCTTTCTCTACTGGTTTCTGGTTTAATCCCTTCATTTAATCCACTGAATCCCGTAGGCTAATTAGCTGAGATTAGCAGGCTAACAAGCAGCAGATGGCGCTAACAGGCTAATTAGCATCACATGCTAACAGTGATGCTAACAGGCTAATCAGCATCAAATGCTAACAGTTATGCTAACAGGCTAAGAATCAGATGCTAACAGTGATGCTAACAGGATAATCAGCAGCAGATGCTAACAGTGATGCTAACAGGCTAACCGGGCAGCCTGCTGAAAAATCAGGTCCAACGCAGGAGACTCGGGTAAAAAAACAAGGAGCTGTTGGCTCCTGGGTTCAATTTTGTCTTACGGTACCGTGAGGAAGTCCAACAGAACCCCGAGGAACGGTTCGGTTCCAGGACCTGGAGCAGATTCTTGGATCCAGCTGTTTTTTCTCCTTCTGTCGCCTCCTGAGGAGCACAAAGACTTTCACACAGAAGGAGCGCAGATGGAAGAGGTCTCACTCTGACACAAATATCACATTTCATTCTGTTGCAGTCCTTAGAAAAAGGGAAAATCAGCTAAAATAAAGAGAGAGCAACATTTTTTAAGACAAATAAGAAACAGAAAAAAAACCTTGTAAATAATGCATCGAACAAATGTTTAGATAAACGTGTCATGATTTTTACCATTTTAAAAAGAAAAAATAATAATAAAGCCCTGCAGACATGATATGCAGACTTTGCATTAATAATTTCTTACAGGACATCATTTATCTGTAACCCTCTGACTAAAACATCCCATAATAAAATCTAAATTAATGTAAAATTGTTGTTTTTGGAAGAAAAATGAAGAAAACACAAATACAGTTAGAGGGAAATTATTTACTTCCACTTTTAAATCTACAATAACATTTTGAATATTTTACAGGCGGGGCTTGTTTGTTCTTCTGCTTCATTTATTCCAGGTAAAAATTATTTTCGCCACGCGCATTTACAGCCAGTGGCGTTTCATGTTTTACTCCGATCAGAGGTGATACATCGTTTTAATAAACAATCTTTGGAGACGCTCAGGACCCGTTATCCTTAGAATAAAACCTCCAGAAGAACCAACAAAACTCTACTTTTCTTCTTATTCTGACGACACAGAGCAAATGAACAGGCACCATTTAATTAATTTAACTCAGATACTTTGCTCATAAACAGCTAATTGTCCAGTTTGGACCAGAGAATGAAAATAATTAAATGTTTTGATCATTAAGATTTTTTATAGGGTCCTTGTGGAGCTTTTGAGTCACAATTAAAATGATATAAACCATTAAAACAGTTTAAAACTAATTTTTAGTCTTAATTTATGAACTAACGTCCACTTGGACTGCAGAAGTTAAACTTTAACCAGGAGACAACCGGAACCGGTTAGATAGAGTTAAACACCTGGCATGGAACCAGAACATCTGTACTGAGCTCTTCTTCTGTTCTTCATCTGGACCTGAACGTCAGATAATCATGAAGTCACAGGTCAGGTGTATCCAGAGGTTCTCTTGAGGTCCAGATCCAGAGCTGGATCTGCTGTTCATCCCATCAGCAGCTCTTTTTTTTTTCTTTCCTGAAATAAAAGTCAGGTTCTGTGATCCTATCATGGAATTTTTACTTCAATCAATAAATAAAACTGAGAAGATGTTTTTAAACTCATCAGACAGGACATGAGACCAAATACTGTAAACACATTCTCCTCTGCTTTTATTTGTATGAATGTGAATTTTAATAACAGAGCTCAAAGATGAGGCAGATCTGTGGCCAAAAGACAAACAAACTGAATATTTAAACTTTAAATAATAATAATGATAATAATAATAATAATAATAATAATAATAATAATAACACAGAGAAGCTTAGGAAAACATTTAGTTTTTGTATTTAAAACAGAAGGATAGGACATTATTGAATGTTTCATGTTGTATATTTCCAGAGAAATTTTGTTTGACAAATGCTATTTTTCTTTTAATTTAATTTTTTGGAAAAAATATATATACTGTATATATATACAGTATACGTATACTGTATACAGTATATATCGGCCACTTCCAGTAGGCGGCAGAAAAACACTTTTTATTCATAAAACAGCTGGAACAGAGGAACAGCTAAAAAATAAGAAGTTTTGCCTCGGATTAAAACAAACATTATTGAAGCGTTGAAGCAGGACGATGACAGGAGGTGAGAGCTCTCTGACTGGATTTTATTCCAACATAATCCATCAAACAACAACAAAAAAAAATTATTTATGTTTCTGAGTTACAGCTGATCTTCCTAATATATTTAATATTAAAACCATTTTTAAGCCTCACAAACTTTGTTTAATCACTAAAAATGAAATAATCAGCTCTGCAGCGCCAGTAAAGATTAAATCTGATTTGAAACTAAACAACTGTGTTGGTTTTCTCTAAAAAATCTCCCTGAAAGAACCAAAAATATAAACTTTAATTAAAGCGACAGCACCAATGTTTTATCCTTTTTGAAAGTGAGCGAACACGAAGTGACGCCACCGAAAGATTTAAGGGAAAGACCTTTAAAAAAATACATTAGATATGGATTCAGTTCAATGAAAGCTGAAGTTTTGTGATTTATAATCAGTATTTCCTTAAATGTTTTCATTTAACTTGAACTAAAAATAATCTCCCTAAAGTTTCTTCTTTATATAAAATAAATCTGCAAAACAATAAAAAGGAGGAAACAAATTACTTCCAGCTGAACTTTTGGAATTAGTTTTTGCGAGCGTAAAGCTATAAAACATATTTCTGCTTTTAAAAAAGCTAAGTCTGGTCCTCTAGACATAAAAAAAAAAAAAAAAGCCAAAACAAAACAAAAAAGTTGAAACATTTCATCTTTCGTCCAAAAGACTTCTTCAGTCTGAGGAGCTGTATTGTGGATCATGTATCATGTGTTGGATGCTGACATCCAGAACCAGCTGCTCACATGATCAAGGAGGACCATCAGCCTAATGATGGATCGTTAGCACCCTGATGACCAGACTTAGCTTTTTAAGATTTTTCTACCTGGATCATTGAGCATGCATCAGGGTATATTTCTGCTTTAATTAAAAAGTAGAAATTAATACTAATGAATAATTAAATGTTTTATATTTCCAGAGAAAGCATGGTCTCTTTACTATCATTTTCTGTAATACAGTACTGTATTCATATTTGAATTCTATTTAAAATAAAAAAGAAACAGACTGACTTGTAGTTCAAACTGATGTCCAGCAGGTGGCAGCAACACATATTACCATCAGAGAGACATGAAATCAAGTGACTGAGACAAATGTAGGAACTCTGACGTAAAAATATATATTTTACCACAGAAATACAGTACTCGTGTAAAGAACCAGACTGACGTCCTGCAGCAGAGTCCAGTAATGAGTCCAAATGTCCTGCTCCAGGTGCTTTAATTGGATTTATTAACGAGGTGCTTAAAATGAGTTTAGGTCACACGAGAAATATCTTCTGTTAAGCTCCGCTTGTTTCTTCAGCTTCAGAGTCAGTAGCTGCAAGAAACACCAAAAACACAAAACAGGAAAAATAAAACTGGTTAATGTTCAGAAAGACTCAGAAAATAAAAGTTAAATATAAAACAGGGGAGTGGCGGTGCAGTGGTTAGAGACAGTGGGCCTGAAGATCACCGGTTCAAGCCCTGGTACCGACAACATAAAAAAAATATGGATGGAAAAAGGTGAAACACCCACACCTGCCTCCACCCTCATTCACCCCACCCTGGACCCTTGAGCAAGGCCCTTAACCCCATCTGCTCCTCATAAAATAAACTTTTTATTTATGATAAATGCTGTTATTGTAAAACTAAATAATAAAACTCAGGAATTAATCTGCTCTTTTGTTCCTTCAGGTAAATATTTATTACTCAGCTTGTTTTAAACCAAACAACTGAAACTTCTGAAACAAACGTAACGTCTCCAAACGTTGGTGCAGGTGAAGCTCCTGACAACGAGACCAGGACTCTGACATCTGACTGCTCGTTTTGGTGGTTTCAGGTTTTTAGACTGAACCCTCCTGCAGGTGAAGAAGCTTTATTTTATTTCACCTGATGACAGTAATCCTGGGCTTTGAATTCAGGTTGAATCAGCTGATCTTTGCCGTCTGGGACGGTACAAATAATCCCATCAGAGCCTGAGGATGCTGCAGAGCTCGTGAGCTTTTATTTTCTCGGATGAGCCGAGGAGCATCCTCCACCAGGAGACTCCTGCTAATGCTGACGCCTCAGACAAACTTCAGACCTGCAGTTAAAGAAAAATGATAAAAATGTATATTTTACCTGGTCAGCGAGCATCCAGAGACGTGCGCAGCGTGGCCCGTGTACTGCACGTCACACCGAGCCACGTTGTTGTTGAAGTTGGACTCTGGGACCTGCTGCCGGGGGTTCACCGTCACCTGACGAGACAAAACCCCGTCAGAGTTACAGGTCACATCCAGAGGGCAGTGGAACAACAGAAATCATATTTAAATGAAGGAAAATCCCAAATTCTGCTTTGATCTTTCTTTTATTTTGAAGGTGAGTGGGTGTTTATTAGCTTCCTGTGTGCGCTAACATAAGAAATAAAGTTTGTGTTCCACCATGTCAGAGCACGAGGAGCGCAACCGAGACGACAACTGGACTTTCAGTTGATACAAAGTTCTGACGACCCACAACCGGCACGTGCCGCCATTTTCTGAAACACGCTGTCCTCAGCACACACTGGGATGTCCTTGGGCTTCATGAAATGTGCAAATGTTATTATGATGTTTTTACATTGGAGAGAATAACAAACTAAATCTGTGACTCGTTAACGTGAACATAACTTTGATGTAAGTCACAGATGGACAGGTGGACAAATGGACAGATGACAGGTGGACAAATGGACAGATGACAGATGGACAGGTGGACAAATGGACAGATGACAGGTGGACAGGTGGACAAATGGACAGATGGACGTGGGGACACAGAAACAGTCAGTTTGTGTCTTCAACCTTCAGGATGTATTTTCCAGGCTGGACGTCGGTGATGTCGATCCACTGACAGTCGATGTCGGCGTTGTAGGTGTCGTAACATCCTGGACTCAGACCCTAAACAAACAAACAAACAAACAACATTTATACTGTTTATTAATATATAATGTTACAACAATAATGTTTATTTTGAAATAGTTTTGTGTATTTGTTGGGGTGGGGGGTTCTGATCTGATTTTATCTCTTTGAATAAAAAAAACTTCTCTGGTTTTAGTTTTTGATTCGTTTTTAGAAAATGAGCCAAGAACAAATTTTGAGACGGAGTTGGTTCCTCAACACTTACAGGTGGAACATCCACATGTGCTGTTAGCACAGGTGTGGGAAGTGTGTGTACCTGTGTGTGTGTACCTGTGTGTGTATCTGTGTGTGTGTACCTGTGTGTGTATATCTGTGCATGTGCCTGTGTGTGTACCTGTGTGTGTACCTGTGTGTGTACCTGTGTGTACCTGTGTGTGTATCTGTGCATGTGCCTGTGTGTGTACCTGTGTGTGTACCTGTATTTGTGTACCTGTGTGTGTGTGTGTACCTGTGTGTGTACCTGTGTGTGTACCTGTGTGTGTACCTGTGTGTGTGTACCTGTGTGTGTACCTGTGTGTGTGTACCTGTGTGTGTACCTGTGTGTGTACCTGTGTGTGTACCTGTGTGTGTGAGGTGCAAGCAAAGCGGCGGTAGTATCCCGGGTCACAGGAAGTGTCCTCCAGACAGAAGCTGGCCTTGTGACCTTCAGCCACGTGTGTCTGGGTCTGAGCGTCCAGCAGCTCGTAGGTGCTGAACTCGTCCATGCTGTGGAAGTGACTGAACAACAACAATTAACAAATAAACAACAACAATCGTAAACAAACAACAGAAGTTCTGCTGATGAAAAAAGCTCCAGAACCTGTGACGTCCTGCGTAGAAAGACTTACAGAAGGAGAACTGACAGTTCTGGATCAGTTCTGGGAACCCAGAGGTTCTGATTCAGGACTTGTTCAGTTTCCTTCTGATGAAACAAAATCCTGCACCTGTTTCATACGACCGGGGCTCAGGGGACCCCCCAACCCCCGGTTTGTTGGGGCTGCTGCAGAAAATGAACACTTTATTTTTTTTGTCTTTAAATGTTAAATAAAAACAGCTGATCTGCAAAAACACCACAAAGTCCTGAAACTTGTAAAAATCCACTCATTAACCCAGATTGACGTCAGATTACAGATTAGCAGCCGACACCTACTTGTGGCAGCTGTGCCACTCCCAGGCGTATCGAGGTCTGCTGGGCAGGAAGTCCGCCGTCCCCTGGTTCTTCACCCTCTGAGTGAACCTCAGCAGAACTCTGGTCTCATAATCCTGAGCGTACCGAGCAGACCTGCAGCCGGAGAGGACAGAGAGGAGACAGAGGACAGAGAGGAGACAGAGGACAGAGAGGAGACAGAGGACAGAGAGGAGACAGAGGACAGGTGGGAGACAGAGGACAGAGAGGAGACAGAGGACAGAGAGGAGACAGAGGACAGAGAGGAGACAGAGGACAGAGAGGAGACAGAGG
>JARVGV010055833.1:0-11663 GCA_031762435.1 Hypsolebias longignatus | reverse complement strand
GGGGGGAGTATAAAAGTAGAAAGTCCCGCGACAGAGAGGGCTGCAGCCCCCCCCCCACCCCCACCACCACCAGCCGCCACGTCTCCTCTCGTGCCGCTGATTTGTCTCGTTCCTGTTGCAGGACCCGCTCGAGCAGAGGGACGCCATGGCCGCGCAGCCGCCCGGCGGCCGCCCCCCCGCACAGCAGCACGAAGGAGCCGCGGGGTTCGCGTCCAACAAGCCGGA
Source organism: Hypsolebias longignatus (assembly GCA_031762435.1). Taxonomy (NCBI): domain Eukaryota; kingdom Metazoa; phylum Chordata; class Actinopteri; order Cyprinodontiformes; family Rivulidae; genus Hypsolebias; species Hypsolebias longignatus. The sequence goes on along the minus strand of JARVGV010055833.1, from coordinate 11,438 downwards.
CAACACGGCTCCGTGCGCGCCGCACGCCGACCCCCACCACCACCACCCGGCGCCCCAGCCGCCCCCCTGCAACGAGAGCAAAACTTTTCGCCCCGCGGACAATAAACCCGGAGAGGACGCCAGAGAGTACGGGACGTTTAAAAGCGCGCCGGCCGCTCCCGGAGGGGCGGTGGCCCTCAACTCCGCCCTGAGGAAAGACTCAGGCCGAGACCCGCCCGGGGCTCCGGGGGAGCAGAACAACTGGACCGCCATGAGCCAGACCACCATCATACTGGGAACAGATGGGAACACGTCTGTCCAGCCCGGGAACTTGGCGGGGGTAAGTCAGCGCACTGATCCCGCTCCCCCACCTAGAAAATAAGAATAATGATGATAATAATAATAATAACAATAATAATAAAAATAAAATAAATAAATAAATAATAATAATAATAAGTGATTTTTGGTCTCTTGCTTCTTTAGTGATTTGGCGCCATATGAATAAATTGAATTAGGGCCATTTCTTCATGCTGGTTATGATTTATTTAAGGAGTACTGGGAGAACTGGTTTGTGTGGTTTGTTCCGTGACGTCAAACAGAAATCATCGTGGACATGGTTGCCACGCTCTTTGGGCTGTGGCGCGTGTTTTCTGTCACTCCCTGCTCCATCCTGCCTCAGTCTGGTGTCAAACGTTAAGTCCAGCTGAAGACAGCTGTCCCACTCAGACCTCAGCCGTGACACGTGCGTGTCAGTGGGGCTGAGCAGGCTCGTGGACGCGGACACGCAGTTCTAATTAGCGTTAGCGGACCTGCGCGGTGGTTTCCGGTGCTCCCAGCAGACACACTTGGTACAGCCCAGGTGTTTCCCGCCAGATGCTGCGGCTCGTGTCGGATCCCCGCGAGGACTCCCCCCCCCCTCCGCTCTCTCTCAGGCACGCGCAGGCGCTGCGCTTTCATCTTCTAAATCCCGATGAAAATAAATGTGTTCATCTAATCTTCTCGTCATTTCACGTTAATGAACTTTTGTTCGGAATGTGCACGTTTGGTGTCATGCTCGTGCACGAGAGGATGGAGTTGATTCATAAAATCTGCTGATTGTCAGGAAAATATTGCAGCTGCTATTTTTATTGAACGAAATATAGGCCTATATATTTATCTGTACAGTTTTTGGGTGTTTTTTTTAACTTGATCCACAAAAACAAACATAAAAAAAAAAGTTCGCTTGGACAGAAAAGCAAATGTTTCACAATAAAAGCCTTTTAATGACGTAGCTCGATGAGTTGCCAGGTTGGTCGATTTTAGCTGATTTCAATGGGAGTTGTTGAGAAAGAATTATTATATGTTTCCCCTCTCAGGCGGATGAGGATGATGATGACGAGGGGGGAGATGAGAATAAGGCCAGAGGAAACTGGTCCAACAAGCTGGATTTTATTTTGTCCATGGTGGGCTATGCGGTGGGACTGGGGAACGTGTGGAGGTTCCCTTATCTCGCCTTCCAGAACGGTGGAGGTAAGAAGTCTGAGTCAGGGGTTCGATTTCTCTGGAAACAAACACACAAGAAAAGTGTTTTTATTTATTTCTATTTTAACTCAAACCTGAGCAAAAAAAAATTTGAGTTAGAATTATTTTAATGTATTTTTAATGTTTTTATTAATGTGTGCAACACTTCTGTACAGAAGTGTTCCTTTTAACATTTGAAAAATATATCATAGCTCATAGGGGAATTTTTTTTAATTATTTTTTAAAATAAAAGCAAAATAAAACCTAAAACCAATAAATGAATGACATAAATAAATTTGATCCTTTAAAACAGAATTTAATTCTATAACTTGTATTAAACATTAAAGGCTCATAAAGAGATTTCTCATCATTTCTAATTTGAGTCATTACTGAGTGTTTCCTGCAGTCCTCTGTAGCCCCCTGTGTGATCTCCCCGCCAGGCGCTTTTCTCATCCCCTATCTGACCATGCTGGGCATCGCTGGGATCCCCATCTTCTTGCTGGAGGTGTCTCTGGGCCAGTTTGCCAGCCAGGGGCCCGTGTCTGTCTGGAAATGCATCCCTGCTCTGCAAGGTACAACCCAACCTGAACATCACAAATAAATACAAAAATATCTCATCATCACCACCTTTTTATTTAATTCTCTTAAAGAGTAATTTATATATTTCGTCTCATTTATTTATTTTAGGTTGCGGGATTGCCATGTTGATAATATCTGTCTTGATAGCCATATACTATAACATTATAATGTGCTGGACACTGTACTACCTGTTCGCTTCGTTGAAGGGCTCACTGCCATGGGCTAACTGTAGGAATGAGTGGAACACGCTGGAATGTAAGGACAAAGACATGCTCCTGTTAGGTAAGACACACACACACACCTTCACACCTGCACGTATACACCAGAAGCCCCCCACTCCCCTCAATGCGCAATGCGTCACGACTCCCTCAGCTGAGGTGTCCTGCAGTATAATGAATCCTGACCTGCGCTCTCTGCAGAGCAGCTCGTTTATCTGCTGCTGTTTCTGATGAAGAGGCCGCTGATGCACGCACGAGGGGCCTCACATCACATTCGTTTAAATAATAGAACCTCATATGAGAGTTTTATTTATTTTTCGTTAGGTAATAGGACTGAAAACTGTTTAATCCTTCAAATCTGCAGTAGAATCAGTATATGGTGTTGTTTTTTTAATTGTCAAAAGTGCAGAAAAATGTTATTTAAAATTGAAAACAATTAAAATCGCAGAAACTGAATCGTCCCACGTGACTGCGCGTCGAATAAAAAAATTTAATTGCTTTTGTTTTGGTTAATATTTGTCATCATCCGTTCTGTAAATTCAGCACAAAATGTGCTTGCTTGACAAATTTACTGTACGGAGCTGAAGTGCTGCAGTGCTGCAGTGAGCGCCACACCGACCCCTGCTGGCTACAGCCGGAACTGCATGCACATCTAACGTTTTATGACAAATAAATAAATTCATTGAATTAAACAAATAAAAATACGCATATTCTTGTGCACTCGTCTTGAAAAAAGAGCATGTTTTTTTTCCTCAACAAGATAATTATAATTTTTCTTATTATATACTTTGGTTTGAAGGTGATAGTTTGGTTTTTCTGCAACAAGAATCAGATTTTGTCCTCCTTTGTCATTTGACTGGGTGTAATTATTTTTTGTTTGTTATAATTTTCTTGTCTTGAATACATAGTGCCTGCAAATAACTTTATGTTTTTTGTTAACTAAATGTATTATAAAATTTAAAAAATGAAATAAAATGCATATATTTTCTAAAAGGTTTTCTTCTTTTTTTTATTCATAAAAATTCCAAAACTTGATGCAGAAAAATCAGCCTGACTTAAAGCCTTCACAGAGCTGCCTCATTGTTGCAGAAACCTCCTGTCTCCCATGCAAATCATGTGTTCACCCTCAATTTAATGGGTGCAGAAACCTGAGAGAACAGGAAGTTCTGCCCCAGTCTGCCAGTCTCCCCCAGTTCACATGTGTTGGTTTCTGATTGGAACAGACTCGTGCATCTTGCGGGACAGAAACAGCATTTCCATCAAGAACTCCACTTTCTGTTTGTCGGCGAACGCTGCTGGAAACCTGACGAAGCTGCTGAATATGACTCTGGACAGCAACAAGACCTACGTCAGCCCCAGTGAGGAGTACTTCAAGTGAGTGCTGGTTTCTGTCTCAACCAGATGTTTCTGAACGGTGTCAATCTGATAACACCAGGTCCATTATCAGTTATATCCAGATAATTATTTGTGTCCTTCAGTTTTTTAATTTATAAGGTATTAATTTAATCATATTTGGCTGCAGAATAAGAATTCAAACATACTGTATTATTCATTCAACCTTTATTTAGGCAGGTTAATCTCATTGAGCCTCGAGGACTCATTTACAAGAGAGACCTGGCTACAAACTAAGGATGATGACAACATTAACAAAACAGCAATAGATTTTCCTTGAACAATCAACAATAGACAATCACGAGAGAAGTACAGTTTTTTTTTTTTTTTTTAACACTTCAACTTGGATTATGTTTAATGTCAAATTTATTAAAAAGACATTTACTTTCTAACACAATGACAACACTCAAACCGAGCAAATTTATAAATTTTCACAAATCTAAACTCAACCTGTTCACAAGTGAAAAGCACATAAGTAGTAGTGCATTAACAGTTAAACTTAGTTTCTTAATTAAAAGTTAATTTAAAACAGAAGCTTTTTATATATGGGAGGTTTTTTATTTTTTTTTATTTTTATGGAATGGCTGATGTCCGATATTTAACTTTATCGCTAATATCGGCCAATACCGATACCACGCCGATAATATCGTGCATCCCTAGTTTAAAGAGGAGCTTCATGTACCTTTCTTTTCATCTGCAGGAGGAGTCGTGTCCATCTTTTCTGTTTTATCTTCCTTCTTTTCTTCTGCTGCAGAATAAAAAAACCGTTAGGACCAAAAATTGCAGACATTTACTTTAGATCACTCATAAAATGGACAAGTTTTACCTTTGACCTCAGAATCCTCAGGTTTGACCTCTGACCCCTCCGTCTTCGTCTCCGACGGCAGTTTGCTTTCGTCTCCTCCCTCTGAACTCTTCTCGTTTTCTCCCTCCTTCTCGCCATCCCTCTCCTGCACGCTCTCCGTCTCCCCGTTGCTCGTTTTGTCCGTGTCCATCGCCTCCTCCCCGTTCGTCTTCTCCTGCTTGGCGGACGGAGTCCTCTCATCATCGTCCAGGATGGCGATGACCTGAGAACGTCACGAAGGAACCAGTATTGAACCGCCTCAAACTAATAATCCTTGTGTGCTCACGTTTATAAATCCTGCTCGTACCTCGTTGTTGGCTTTGATCGGCTCCCTGCCGTTCTTCTCAGCCTCGGCCTCCTTCAACTCCTTCTCTCCGTCCTTCGACGCCTCGTCATTCTTTGAAGAGTCATCGGCTACAAAGAAGAAACAGATTCACTCGTTACACTCACAGCTCTGAAGACGGGGACAGTAGGAACAGTCAGCAGACTAAACCTTCACGATGATGCTCTTCACATCTTTAATGGTGAACAGTCAGTGTGTGCGCGTCCTACCTGGGGCGGGGGTGTTGGGTTGTGTGTCCGCGGGGGTCCCGGTGGACGGGGTTTTCCCAGGTGAGTCAGGCTGAGCTGCATTCCTCTTGTTCTCCTCCAGGTCGGCCATCCAGGGCATCGACCACTGACCGTTCACATGTTCGAACTCCTGGACCTGGAAGAACCAGTGAGTCCAGTTAGTGGGACCAAACGAACAAAAAGCTTCTTATGAAGAGAAAACAGACATTTTGGACTACACAACTGTTTCCATTCAGCTCAAGACGATAACTGATGGGGAATATTTAACAAGTTTATATCTTAAGAGATCTTGTTTAGACATTTTAAAACCACAAAACATTGTTTGATTTATCTCATGCTGGTCTGTCTTAATGGTCAGCAACAATCTTGACTGTTTTTTTCCACATCCATTAGAGATGAAACGTTCTCCAGTTACAGAAATAATTATCACATTCAGTTTTCTATTAAAACGTTCAGCTAACAGTTTTTGGTCAGTGAAAATATTTGCTGCTTCTGTGAAGAACCAAAATCTGTTTTAAAATGTACTTTTATTAAAAAAATATATAAATTTTATGTCAGATTATCAACTTTAACATCTTCCTTTTACTTCACTTGGTCTTTCTGCGTCATCTTCTATATTTTTAAATCGTAACTTCACAAACAAAGCTGAACGTAAGAACTCCAAAATCCAAGTTTTACCTTTTTGCGTATAAGTGACATAACGCCGATGCGTGTGAGGACATGTTGCCGTGACAACCCTTCTCTGGGGACACCGTCTGCGAAGGTTTCGGCGCCGTCGGCTCCAGGTTCACACAGGTGACGCATGAACAAGGAGACGTAGGCCCTGAGGAGGAGAGGAATAAAAGGCGTCAGGAAAACGTGGGTGCGACACCTGAAAAGAGGAGGAACATCCACGTACTTGAACTCTTTCTCTGATTTGCCTCGCAGGTCCCGGACCAGCCACTGGGTGGTGAAGGCATCCTGGGGTGGCATCCCATAACGCATCACTGCATTCAGGAAGGCCTTCCTCTGCCGAGAGTTGAAACCCAACACCTGGAAACAAGAAAACCATCAAACGTCGGATAACTCGGTCCTTACAGAAAGATTCATGCGGACCCAACTGTAAAATTACAGATTATTATTATTATTATTATATATTGTTTGGATTTAAACAGGAGCAGAGCCCCTCACCTCAATGTTGCCTCCCACCCTGGCCAGCAGGGGGGGCAGTGGTTTGTCTTTGTCATTCCTCAGGCCCTTCCTGATCCTGCGAGGGTTGGCTGCAAAACCACAGAAATCTTATTACAATTTAAATACATTTTGTTTCCACAGAACTGAAGCATTCAAATCCAAATAATCTAAATTATTACATCAAACTTTGAAAATTAAAGGAGATGATTTATACTTTTTGAGTTAGAACTTGACCGGGAGCCACTATTAAAAGTAAAATAAATTTTAAAAAGTGTCTCTCACTTTCTGATCTTTCATCAAAGTCCTCGTCAGCCTCCTCAGAAGCCACGGAGTAATCCGATTGGCCGTCTGATTGGTCGTCCTGCCAATCAGCTGTCAGGCACAAACAAAATGGAGGATATTGATAATTCTGATGCAGCAAAACACCTAAAATATGACTGGTTGTTTGAATTATTGGAAACAAATCACAGAAAATGACGGCGCTCTTCTTCAATGAACTACCTCTGTCTTCCTGCGAGCCGTCGTTGTAGTTGACCTGCTTTCGGATCCGTTTCCCTTTGCCCAGGTTTCGGGCCAGATCCTCCTGTTGCTGCTCGTAATGGTGCCGCAGCAGCTTCTCCCAGTAATCGGGATCGACGCTCTCCTCCTGCTTGATGATCTCCCGCTGCACCTCTTCCTCCTGAGTGACGGCGATCGGACAGAAGAAGTTAGAGAATTAAACATAAAAGATGTGACTGGGCTTCTGCAGCTGGTCCCAGTCTCACCTCCTCCTCCTCGTCTTTGACCACATACTGGGCAACTTTGAAGGAGCTCAGGTACTCGTTCATGCTCTGCAGCTCTGTGTCGTCTGTGGCGTCCTGGTTCCTGTCCAGCAGTCGGTCGATGGCTTTGTCGTCGTAGTGAATGATGCTGCTGTCCTCCTCCTTGTTCTCACCTGGTGAAGCACAAACACGTTGATGCGGTTCCTTTTCTTTTAGTCTTTACTGCTGTGAACGAAACCCTTCCTCACCTTCTCCCTCGTCCTTAAAGAGCGCCTCAGTTCCAAACTTGAGAATGTCGTCCAGCTCCTGTTTGGACATGGAGCCAGTCTTGGATCCGAGACCAGGTCGGACCACCAGGTGGGTGAGCATCATCTTCTTTTTGGCAACCTGAAACAGAGACGCAATAAAAGAAAAGCCGGGTGTTATGGGATGTGCAGCTGTTTGATTCTAGACTTGGCTGCAGTAAAACTAAAAATAAATCTCAGGTTTGTTTTTCCCGCTTTAGGTAAAACTCAAATACAACATCTACCTGAGTAATCCTCTCCTCCACCGAGGCTTTAGTGACGAACCGGTAGATCATGACTTTTCTGTTTTGACCGATACGATGAGCTCTGCTGAAGGCCTGAACACAAGGGAAAAACATTCAATAACTTGCTTTAACCAAATGTTTTATTGTTAAAAAAAAAAAACAAGTTGACCATTTTGTACCTGGATGTCATTGTGAGGATTCCAGTCAGAGTCATAAATGATGACCGTGTCGGCTGTGGCCAGGTTGATGCCCAAACCTCCAGCTCTCGTCGAGAGCAAGAAGGCAAACTGCTGAGCACCCGGAGCTGAGCGAGAAACATTAAAACAGTAAACATGGTGTTTTTAAGAGGACAGGATTTAAAAAGATGCTTTAAATTGAAAAAGGCAGAATACCGTTAAAACGATCGATGGCTTCTTGTCTCATCCCTCCAGTGATTCCTCCATCGATCCTCTCATATTTGTACCCCTCGTTCTCAAGGAAGTCCTCCAGCAGATCCAACATTTTGGTCATCTGCGGGCAGAACGCACAAGGACCGATTGAGAAAACAAAAACGCATTTAGACGACTTTTGTTTTTGAGCAGTGGTTTTAATACCTGAGAGAAAATGAGCACTCGGTGTCCTCCCTCCTTCAGCTTCCTCATCATCTTCTGCAGCAACAGCAGCTTCCCAGAAGACTTTGTGAGAGCGTTCCCATCATACATCCCGTTGGGCATCTTGGGAGCTTCCTGATTGAAGTGGCCAAACAAAACTCAAATTTTAAGAGTGTTTAACTGAAATAAAGCTGTAATAAACAAACAAATAAGCCGCTAGTGGTTCCTGCCTAGGCCTGTCACGATAAACAATAAATCGATTAATCGCATGATAAATGAAAATTATCAACCTTTCATTCATCGGCTCTTCATGTCTCTCTCTTTCTGAAGACACTGGATGACAAAAGGTTCAACTCCGGTGCTTTTCACTGACCCCTCCTTTCTCTTTAAAATATAATTTAACAATCCAAAATCACGTTTTTGGATCGTTAAAAGCAGCTGAGAAGCTAAGCTACGAGCTAAGCTAACAAGCCACTAACGTTTCTTCTTAAATTTGACATTATAAATTATTAAATTTCAATCAATATTATTGTTTATCGCAATAATTCTGAGACAATTAATCGCCCAGCAAAATTCATCGTGACAGGCCTATTCCTGCCAGGTGTGTGGCTCGTACCATGGCGGCTCCAGGGAACAGGTAGGGGTGGTTGCAGCACTTCTTGAGGTCCATGACGACGTTCAGCAGCGAAACCTGGTTTCCGCCTCCTTTTGTGTTGAGGGCATCGAAGTTTTTCGTCAATATGAATTTGTAGTATTTTCTGCCAACACAAAAAGCAGAAGCATTCAGGGTTAGCGTTAGCATTTTCCTGGTTTCTCGTTTCAGCAGCAAAGCTTCACTCACTTCTGCATGGGGCTGAGCTCCACTCGAACGATGAGCTCGGTCTTGGAGGGCATGTGTTTGAAGACGTCGGCCTTCAACCTCCTGAGCATGTGCGGGCCCAGCATGTCGTGCAGCTTCTTGATCTGGTCTTCTTTTGCGATATCAGCAAACTCCTCCAGGAAAACCTCCAACTTGCTGCAGATAAAAACACAAAATGGGTGAGGTTATTCCCGCAGCCCCCGAGATGCTTGCTGCTCCAACGGTTGGAATTTTCTCTTATTTCCGAGGTAAACGTACATTTCATGGTTTCCTGTTCAAACTGAGTTCTTAATTGGGACCTTTATGGCAACATAACTGATACATGAATTTTTTTTTTTTTTTCAAAGAGTAATGTAAATAGTTGTAAAGCTCCTTCAAGGCTTTCACAGCCAACTTGATTTAAGTGTCAGCTGAATGAGATTAAACCCAGTCCAGCCAACTTCATTCACGTGTGCTGTACAAAATGATGAATTAATAAAAAGACAATAAAAAGTCGCTCAACAGAATAAAAACAGCATGAAAAAGAAGAGCGCAATACTACTTTTTTATTTTGTACGATGAACTAAAATCAACATCTCACATGGTCCAAAGGCCAAACTGAAGAAATGAGTTTTAAGTAGGGATTTTGTATAATGTGCTCAGAGGGGTCATTTTATAATTTAGTTTTTGGCACTTGTTAGATTAAAACACATAAATCATCTGATCAAACACCCAGACAAGGCTCTAAGAGTATAAAATAATCAACAAAAATAGCTTTTACTAAATAAATCTACAGCCTATTTATTAACGGTTTAAAAAAAACTGGATAACTTTAACCTTAAAGCTGCTAAAAGCCACTAAAAACAAAATGAGAGGAAAACTACAAAGATTTTATAATAAAATATATATTTTTAAAGCTGGTCAAATGCCCCCCAACAAACAAAGAACACGAGGGGTTCTCCACCGTACGTACCTGAACCTCTCGGGCGTGAGGAAGTTGAGCAGGTGGAAAAGCTCCTCCAGGTTGTTCTGCAGAGGCGTTCCGGTCAGCAGCAGTTTGTGCTGCAGAGGGTAGTTGTTCAACACCCGGAAAAACTAAAGACGGTGCACACAAACACACAAAACCATGTGGTTGAGCACAGCTACGCGTCTTTTTATATGAAAATATTCACAACTGTCTGAATAAAGTCAAACAAGCAACGACAATTAGGAAAATAAAGCAGGTGGTTAAATATATTCTAGAAAAATAGTGGAGGATTTTTTTTCCCCCCTTTGACAAAAACTGATCTGTGCCAGTTCCAGACACCAGCATGGTGACTGGTTTGAACATCGGTCAGTTTCTTCTACCGTGAGCTTACCTTGGACTGGTTGTTCTTCAGCCTGTGGGCCTCGTCCACCACCAGGCACGCCCAGTCTATAGAACCCAGGGCGGCCATGTCGATGGTGATCAGCTCGTACGACGTCAGCAGAACGTGGAACTTGATAGTCGAGTCTTTCTGTTGGCAGAAACCAGAACCAGGGATGTGCACGTTTAAAACCTTTTATCAAGTATTTCAACTCCTGAATTCATCACCACGGTCTCCTTTTACCTTCATCCTGGACGCCCTCTTCCCTCCTCGGATGGCGTTGTCCTCAAAGGAGAACTCGTTCTCCCTGATGATGGCTCGGCTGTCTTTGTCACCGACGTACGTCACCACGTACATGTCGGGAGCCCACATCTCAAACTCTCGCTCCCAGTTAATGATGGTGGACAGAGGAGCGCTGACCAGAAACGGCCCCTTGGAGTGGCCCTGAAGGTGGACAGAGGGAACCAGTGTCACTCCTTCACAGTAATACGTAAACATCTGCCAGTAAAAAGACGTTTGTAACAGCTGTATTACAGCATGCTGATCTGCAAGAGCTACTTGTAAAGAACTTTACCACTTAAGTAATTTATTGATATAATGCTAAAACAGATATTTTTTTATGCATTTCTAATTATACTGTATAAACAAACAGAGCACACACATTTGTGAATGTAATAAAATTTATTTAAGTCAAGGTTTTTCCACTAAATAAATCCAGATTGATTTGACAACTTTCTAAATAGAATTATGAAATTATCTGACAATGTTTAAAATGTTTACAATTCTTACTGAACCGAGGCCAAGCGTGCAATCAAACATTTAATTCAAGCTGGAACCAGCTGACAAAATCCGTGCACTCCGTCCATCTTTCGGACGACAGTACGTACATGTTCTCGTTGTTTCTCGGTGCAATGATAATAAAGCTTATTCTGATTCTGAAAATGTTAAATGGACTGTACTTATACAGCACCTTTTAGGGCTGGGCGATATCGATATAGTTAAAATATCGAGATAATTTCATACACGATATAAAATGAGACGATATTGGTATAAAACAATATAGTCTCATACGCTATGTGGTTATAATTATACTTGAAAATCAGCCAGTTTTTCTCCCAGTCT